>CM076572.1:1178936911-1178982715 GCA_034641835.2 Pinus albicaulis | reverse complement strand
GGTTAAACACGTTATTTTGTGTACTTGAACAAACGCGTTTTTTTGTGTTTCCCCCCCTTTCCCTTTCCCTTTTGGAGGACTCTGTGATCTATTTTGTGTTGTGTTGTGTAGACGTCCTATTTCCTATTTCCCTTTCCTTTGTGTTTGTGTTTCCCAGGTGATTTTGGTGATTTTGGACTTTGAGGGCTGTAAAACCGCCAAAAATGTATGGGACAAGCTTGAGAATATATATGCAGGTGACTCAAATGTCAAAGAAGCAAAGCTTCAAATCTATAGAGCAAAATTTGTGCAACTCAGAATGAAAGAAGATTGCAACATTGCTGCATACTTTCAATACATTGATGAAATAACCAATACTATGGAAGGATTGGGAGAGCCAGTTGACGAGAAGACTATTATACGGAAGATTCTTAAAAGGTTACCAGGGAGATTCAACCCAAAGGTATCGGTCTTAGAATACAGTGCAAATCTGGACAAACTCAACAAAGAGGAATTACATGGAGTTCTCATAGCATATGAAATGAGACTAGATGAAGAAGAGGGTACTTCGCATATAGAAACTGCGTTCGTTGCATCTAAGAAAACCAATAAGGATAAACAACCTTCAATTGAAAATACATGCACTTGCAAGTGTGAGGAAAAGGGAGATGATGAATAAGGTCTTTCAAATGAAGAATATGCTTACTTCACGAGAAAACTACAAATTGGTAAGGGACAATTAAAAGGTAAAATTGCATTGATATGTTTCAGCTGTAATGAGGTTGGGCATTTTGCAGCAAAATTTCCAAACAAAAGTAATGGCAACTCAAAAATAAAGAAATGCTTTAAGAAATTCAACAAGCAAGGATCCAAAAAGAATTTTCTCTCTAAAGAAGATAGCTCGTCATCCGATGAAGACAATGATAGTGAAGAAGAAGCCAATGAGAGAGTATTGTTTATGGCCAAGAACAATAAACCCAAGAACAATAAGCAAGAGGTATCAAAAAATGAAGAAGAAGGATGGACCATAGACGAATTTTATGAGGAAGCAATCAAGCTTATAAAATATCTCAAGGTGGAGAAGATCCGTTCCAAAACTCTTGAAGAACAAGTTCAAGGTCTCAAAATTGAAGTTGAAGAACACAAATCCATTGAAGAGTCACTTCAAAAGAAGTTGGAAGAAAGAAACCAAGAAAGGGAAGAATTAGAAGCTGAAGTAGTCTCGCTGCGTGAGGAAGTGAAGAAAGGAAAAACTATCCAAAACTATGCCAACAGCTCAAGGGCATTGGAAGAACTCATCAACAATCAACGATCTTACAAAGACAAAACTAGCATTGGTTACAAAGAAGAAGCAGGAAATTCTACAACAAAATACAATGAACCTATGAGATCTGACATGCATGTAGACTTCATTGGACAAGATTCGCAAGAATAGCCTTGGAAGACAATTCCTCGATGAAAATTTCCATCCAGGTGTTGAGCCCCAAAGATGTCCTTTCCTTTCACCAAATTTCACTTCCTTCCATTTATCCTCTATTAATTATAGGCTTAAAAGATCAATAGGAATGATTAAAGTTACTTTAAGAATGCATGCAATAACTAACTTACTAAAATTTTGTGGTTTTGTTGTTGTAGTGATTTTTGACTAGACTTAGCTATAGAATGCAGCCATTCTGTAGCTAGTTGCATATTCCGCAGCTATCTTTATGTTCACACAGGTTACAGGTGTCACTTAAAGGAAAAACGCATATGGTTGAATTCTAGAACTCACCTACATCATTCCTTGCCCTCTACGAAGTCTGAGCAAAAATCTGCAAGTGGTTATGCACGCAGAGGAAACCAAAACTAAGAAGTAGACTTCTACCAGGACAAGGACTCTGCAGATGTCTTCAGCAAATTACGAGGCCTCAACAGGAGTTCTAATTCGATTTTGATTGAAAAAGACACCTATCCCTATTTCTTCTCAATGACAGTTATGTATTTTTCTTATAAAAATAACTCGATGAACCGAGAGACAGTTAGCTAGTTGATGTTTTTTTATTAGTTCTCAAAAGATCGTAATACTCTATTTCTGAAGCGTTCTCTTTTAATGAAGAAGTACAACTTTAATGCATGATATGAAGCAATCTTGATGAGATTTGTGTGCCAATCCGATGGTAGAGGGCCCCTACTGTCCGAAAGGCTTTGTGCATATTTTCTAGATAAGTGACTTTAGCTCTGTTTCGTTCCTAATTTAGGCAGTTTTCTGAACTTCATGTTTTATGTTCACTTACATCGAATGTTACAGTCAATCTCATTCTTATGAACTGTTCCAATATATCACTAACACGTGAATGAGATAGAGTTGTAAGACTTCAGAGGTTAATTGCATTTTAGTTCAGTTCTATTCATTGTATTTCAAGTTTTATTAGCTAGTTGTATTCTAGTTCTGTCAAATTAGACTTAAAGGCCTTCATTATTTACAAACTGCTCTTGTTCTTAATTTCTTTTAACACATCATCATCATATGCAAAATAATTGGTTATATCATTTTTAAGTTCTTGACTATTCTGCAATTTCTCATAATTTTACAAATAGCTTTTTTTCCAAAGCTATTCCAAGAGATCTCTAACCCTTGAATGAGGCTTATTAGTAACATTTTGAGTGGCATAATGGGTTAATTTTAGTGTCATAAGTCATTTTAGCATAGGGTTCCTTACTATGTTACAGATACTCTTTTCTCAAATTGTTCCAACAAATTTCTAACTATGAATGAGATTTTCTCTGTAATATTGTAAGTTGTTGTTTACTATAGAGAACTTCATTACATCAAACTTATCCTTTTCTCAAGTTGTTACAACATACTTCTAATGAAATGAATTGGACTGAGTTAATGTTATGAGTTACTTTCCTTGTCAAGCTTTTCAATTTGTGAATTAGCATTTTTCTATTCTTGGGTGTCATACACAGTTTAGAGTAGATTTTGTTCTTTTTTAATATGATCAGTAACTTCTCTTTGCCAACAATTTAGTTCTTTTCCTATTAACACAAAAATACAAAACCAAAAACACTATAAAAACACTAAACACAATGAAGTAGGAAGAAGATACCTAGGCACATATAGTGCACTTTGCTTCAACAATTTACTAGCCCTGGTTGACAATTTATGACATCAATTTAGGAACACTAAGTTTAGTAGACACCAGGTACCAACATATTTTTTATGGCTATTGTTATTCATGTGGAAAATTTGGTCATAAAGCTATAGAATGTCGCACGTACCCTAGGAACGAATATAATTCCAGGAGATCTTTCAAATATGAACCTCCTAGGGCTCAGCGAAACATCAACAGATTTGAACATTTAAGAAATAATATTGAATGTTACAAATGTCAAAACTTTGGACACATAGCTAGAGACTGCCGACTTGAAAATCCTCCAGAAGAATCTTCGAAGCCACAGAATGAACGAACATGGAAGAAGAAGAAGAATGATAATTGTGCTCTCGCTCTCAAGGCTCAAAAGAACAAAGATGTGTGGTATGTTGATAGCGGTTGCTCAATGCATATGACTAGAGATAGAAATAAATTTGTATCTCTGAAAGAGAAGAAGGATGGAACCGTGTCCTTTGGAAATGATGGATCTTCAAATGTTATAGGATCAGGTACTATCACTCTCGGAAGCAAAGATGTTCTAGCCAAGAATGTTCTATTGGTTGAAAACTTGAATCACAATATGCTTAGTGTTGGACAAATGTGTGATCAAGGACACACAATACTATTCAACTCCACAAAATGTGAAATCAGGAAAAGTGTGTATGGTGAAATTGTGGCTACAGCAAGTTGAGCTCCAAACGACATATATGTTCTGGATAAAGCAACTAAAGCATGTCTAATAGCTAAAGAGGATGATACAATAATTGGTAGCAATGATGATCGACTAAGTAAGAATTTTTCTACAAAGGTGCAAAGTGATTTCGAGATGTCTTTACTTGGTGAGCTAACATACTTCTTAGGGCTTCAAATATCTCAGCAAGAGAAAGGAATATTTATATGTCAAGCCAAGTACATCAAGGAAATGCTCAAGAAATTTAAAATGGAAGATTGCAAACCCAACCTTACTCAAATGGTAACAGGTTGCAAATTGAGCATAGACGACTCATCTAAGGATGTGGATCAAAGGTTGTATCGATATATGATTAGTAGTCTTCTATATGTAACAGCCTCCCGACCAGATGTTATGCAAGCAGTTGGACAAGTAGCAAGATTCCAAGCAGCACCAAAAGAATCACATATTAAATATTCACCAGCATTGGAATATCTTTGCTAGAAGCTTGGCATTCTCCCAAGTTCTCATTATATTTTCCTTTTTCAGAATATAAAGGGGGAGTGGAAGTGTGTACATGTCCACAGGATGGTTGTGTCTTAGGGGGAGTTACCCTTTGCCATTGATGTCAAAGGGGAGAGAATGTTGTAGGAAGAGGTGTCATGATCGCAGGGGGAGTACTTGTGTTGCCATCAATGCCAAAGGGGGAGATTGTTGATTAGCGGTTGTCATTGATGTCAACCCAAGCAGCACCAGGGGCTAAACCAATATTGCATGGGATTTTTGACCTACCAAATTAATATATTCTTGGTCAATAATTCCTTTGATGGTTTCTACTTGTCGAGATGTTTCCGTTGATATATGGCACGCCATGTAATTCTCCACGGTTTGAGAGATATTCATGTTTGAAGTTTGTACCCCCAGTTAGTGGGCTAAAACCCCATGGGGTTGGGGCATGGGTCATTGAAAATTCATAATTAATATTTTTTAATCTCCTAAAATTCCTCCCACATTCACTTGTTGAATCCCCTCTCAACTTAAGCATTTATATAAATTGTGATCCTCATTTCCTACTTATACAAGGGATGGGGCTATCTGAAACAGGTCATTGTGGAATTTTCGCTCGAACTTTTTCATATGAAGGTTCAGAAGCTGAAATTTTTATGAGACGAAGCCATAATCGTGAGGTAGTTGCAGTAGAAATTTCAGATCAAGGTGCGCGATATTTTTGGAGATATGATTTGTCGAAGTCAGGATTTTTGCAGGCTCCTGAAATTCATCTCAAAGAAGTGACCTTGGTAAAATCGTCATAACTCTCTCTCTGAGTATCAGATTGGAATTTTGTAAAAAGTGGAAGATATTAAATAGTATTTAGTTTTCTCTCTATCAATTTCAGAGCCAAATGAAGAAACACTAACATGTGGCATTCCGTACAAGTGCACTCTGCTGAAACAATCCATAATTAGGGTATTGTGAGAAATTGGGTATAACTCTCTCTTGAAGAATCCAAATTGGGTCAGACCTATGGCATTGGAAAGATGACTTAGAGGACTACTACAAGACTAAAAAATCAGATATTGAGGATCTGAAAACAGAGATACACTAGATTCAATATCGATCTCCTAGAAGGCAAGAAAAAACTAGATCATGTGTTGTCAAGGGTTGCAAAGGACCAGACTTTCTATGGTAGAAAAGCAAAGCAAGGTGTAGTAGAGGGTAGCATGACAAGAGCAGCAACCAAGGTGCATAAAAACAACAAAAATTTCATCATATGAAGTCTTCAAGTGGGCAGCATTGCATACAATCATTGTAAAGGTATCATTGTACTTAGTCATTGTAAATACATTATTGTAAAAATTGTACTAGTGTCTATCTGCAAAGGGTTGAAGAGGCAGTGTTGGGAGGTCTAGGATCATCACTAGGTGGTTGTGTCAAATTTGGGGTTATGGTCTAGTATATCTTCTTCTTCTGCATAATTCTATATCATTGTAAAGTGGACCATTTTCCCTGGGACGGGAGTCCATTCTTCTTTTATTCTTCTATAGGGTGGTAGGGTGGTGCTAGGGTGAGTTGTAGCTCATTGGGTGTTGGGGCATCCATTCAGTTGACAACTGAATAATCTCAAGCATTGGAGCATCCATCCAGTGGGAGATGGAGAAGAACGCTTTTCTAGATTCTAGGAAGTTGGAGCTTTATTTTCAATTGGAGTTGAATATTAAAGAATTATTAGAAAAGCATTAGGTGGTTTTTGTCTCGGAGTGGGTTTCCACCTTAAAAACTGTGTGCATTTGTGTTCCTCTTGTTTTCTACTATCATTGTACAAACACTAATAATAATTGAAGATTAACTAGTTCTTTAATTGAAAGGAATACTAATTCACCCCCCCCCCCCTCTCAGTATTTACAACATTATCCTTCACCCCGATCCTTTCTCTATGGTATTCAAATTTTCTCCTCGTGAGAGCCTTCGTCAGAATATCTACATCTTGATCTTGCGTGGGAATTTACTGAAGCAACATGATCCTTCTTTGAACATAATATCTGAGATGATGGTACCAGATATCTATATGCTTGGAACTATCATGAAACACAGGATTAATCGAGATTTTAATGCAAATATGATTATCACAATGAATCATTGTCAGATCCATATGAGAACCAAAAAAACCAACCAAAATCTATCTCATCTAGATAGCCTCACATACAAATTGAATTGCTTCCATGTATTCCAGTTCCGCTGAATTGAGTGCCACAGATCATTGTTTCTTGTTGTACAAGGAAACTGTTGTCGATCCAATGATAAATATCCCCCTTGATTTTATCTTTCTATCTGATGGACTGCCAGCCCAATCTGCATCCGTGAAGCCATGCAACTTCACTCCATCTGTCCATCTATACCATAGAACATACTCTGATGTGCACTTAGGAATCTCAGGACATGCTTCCCCGCCTTCCAAAAGATCTTGGTAGGCTTAACCATAGCCTGACTCAGTTGGTTAACTACATAGCAAATGTCCAGTCTCGTGTTCACTAGATACATTAGTGAACCCACTAACTGTCGATAGACAGCAGCATCCACTACCTATCCAAAAGTATCAACCTCTTTCCTCCAATTTCCTGGAAGAGGAGTATCCATGGGTTTTATCTCTCCATGTTAAAATTACCTAGTATCTCCTTTGCATACTTGCCTTGAGACACAAAAATTTCACCATCTGGCTGCCATATTTCCAATCCAAGTAAATAATGAAGGAGTCCCATTTCCTTCATTTCGAACTCCCTTGCAAGATATTCCTTGTATGTTTGTATCAGCTGCTCATCACCAGTCAAAACTAGATCATCAACATAAAGAACAATGATTAATATCTTACCATCAACCACAATCTGGTACAGGTTTGCATCTGCTTCACTTTTCGTGAAGCCCAGTCCGGTGAAATAACTGTCTATCCAAGTGTAACAAGCACAAGGTTCTTTCTTCAGCCCATACAATGCTATTTTGAGTCTGCATACATGCGACTCACTGTTGAAGATCTTGAAACCTTAAGGCTACTATATGTACACCTCTTCTTCAATGATCCCATTGAGAAACACGATTTTCACATCCATATGATGAATGCGCTAGCCCATCTGCACTGAGAGTGCAAAGATGGATCTTATGGAAGAGTACCTTGCGATAGGCACAAAAGTCTCATCATAATCTATCCCCTCGATCTTTGAAACCCTGGGCCAAAAATCTGGCCTTGTATTTCTCTACACTCCCAGCAGTAGTTTGTTTTACCTTGTAGATCAATCTCAATCCAACCACTGATTTGTCAACCAGTCTTGGGACTATCTCCCATGCACTGTTCTTGACAATGGAGTCATACTCCTCCACCATTGCATCAACCCAAGAAGGTTGTTGCACTACTTCATGAAAGGAAGATGGTTCAGTCACAATACATTTTCTCATAAGAGTCATGTATCTAGTAAATCGGTCAGGATGTTTTCTTTTTCTGCATTGTGAAGTAGGGGCTCCTACATTCTGTGCAGCATCAAGTCTCAGCCTATCAGATTTTGTGGTGTGCCTTATTCCATTTATGATGGATGGCTCTGCATGAGTGATTTCATCCACTCCATGAACCTCCTCATGTGGCTAATCCACATCTTGAGACTCATCCTTGGGAACCAACAATTCCTCCTCCTCATGCAAGTCTAGCTCCCTCTCAAGGGATAGCCACATGGCTTTCTCCTCATCAATAGTCATTTTTTTGTTTGGAAAATACACACGATAATTATGGGGTGTTTCAATGTACCCCACAAAAATCCCAACCTCAACTATTGGTTCCAGCTTCTTCTTGGTGCCCTTAGTCACATGCACATAAATAGATGAACCAAAAATCTTAAAGTTTGAAACGTCAATTTTTTTACCAGTGAAAGCCTCATCAGGTGTACTCATGCCAATTACTCTATGAGGACAACGATTTTGCACATGTACCACTACATTGAATGCTTCCGCCCATAGATGCATCGATATGCCTTGATCATGAAACATCGCTCGTGTTGCACCCACAATAGTTATGTTCTTCCTCTCTGTGACCCCATTCTACTATGGGTTATGAGGCGCTATGAGTTCTCTTTGAATTCCTTCTTTGATGCAGAAGTTCTTGAATTCATTAGAGATATATTCTCCACCATTATCGCTCCTAAGAGCCTTCACTTGCTTCCTCGATTCTTTCTCCACCAGTGCCTTAAACTCACAGAACTTAGAGAATGTTTGATCTTTCTTCTGCATGAATTAGATCCAACACCTAAGAGAAAAGTCATCAAAAAATATTACATATTACTTATGTTTTTCTATTTAGGCAACAGAGAAATGACCACACACATCTGTGTGAACTCTCTCAGGGATCCCCAAAGCTCAGTTTTCCTTCTCATGAAAGGTGGACTTTACATATTTTCCCATAGTACATCCCTTGCATGTGTCTGACTGGGAAAGTGTACCCCTGGGAATACTAGTAGAAATATTTTGCATGACATTCAAGGCTCCATGGTGAAGATGGCCCAATTTCCTGTGCCATAATTCGCCCTCATCTTGACTCACCACTTGATCTGCCTTGCCCATTATTGTTGCACATACATATACCTCCAACTTGTAGATATTATTTACTTGAGTACCTATCCTCTTGGCTTGAACCATTTTTTTATGTCGCAGGAAAGCTTTTCCATCACTAAAAACAACGCCATAGCCTCTATCCTCCAACATTGCAACTAAGACCAAATTTTTCTTCAGACCTGGTACATGCATTACATATTTTAATTGAAATGGTCTACCTGACTCCCTCTGACAGGTAATGGTACCAATCCCAGTAACATTGTATCATCCGTCATCACCCATTTCAATATGCATATGGAGATCTTTCTCCTCCAAGTCATTGAAAAGTTCCTTATCTCCTGTCATGTTAAATGAAGCACCACTATCCAAATACCACACAAATCTCAATGCACTAGACAACATGCATGTTATCAATGAGAATTAAAGCTCAAATTGTGAGGCAAGGGCCTCACTAGCTACAAATCCAAAAACCTTCTTTTTATTCTTGTTTTTTGGACAGTTAGTAACAAAATCCCCATGTTCGTGATAGTGAAAACACTTCACCTTGGATATGTCCTACTTCTTGCCATTCTTGGACTTAGATTTCAAATGGAATTTATTCCCCTTCCCTTTCCTCACCTTGGAAGCCAAAGAAAAAACCTCTTCATCCTCATTCTTAGATGAAGATCCATCTCTGGTGTTCCGTCTGAACTCCTCCAGCACCAAATCTGACCACAATCATTCCCAATCTTGCAATTTTTCCCTTCCATTGATAGAGTCTTAATAACTGTGCCAAATATTGTGAAGTCCTAGGAGATCCAAGCTCACCAAATCATCATCAGCGACTGTTATTCCCACACTCCCCAGTTCATCCTAACATTGGACAAAATTCGTGAGATATTTTGGAATGGTGTCGCCCTTTTCCATCGTGATCTTCCTAAGTTTATCTTTGAGCAACAATTTCCTATGGTCAATGCTGCTTTGGAATAGATCCATCAAAGCCATCCACATTGCATATGGTGTGGCTTTCCCATGGAGGCTTGAGACAATATGGTCTCGTACTCCCTCAAACAGGATCCTCCTCGCCTTTGCCACTTTCTTTTGCCATGCATCAATATTTGCAGCATTTGCAACATCTGGCTTAGGAACATCTTTGTCAATGAATTCCTTCAAGCCATTGTCTTCGAGTATTGCCTCCATCTTATCCTTCCAAGAAATCTAGTTCAAGCTGACCTCGAGTGCATACTCTAACCTCAAGCCATTGAAAGCCATTTTGATCTTGAATCAAATGTAGCACCAAGAAATTCTTTCTGCAAATTCGAATTCTATCTAGTCACAAACTCATCTCCAGCTTCATTTCTACAATTTCCTCTAATCTGATACCATGTAAAAATTATACAACATGCATGTATATCTTGGATTCACTCGATCTATCAATGTACTAAAGTTAAATACTGAGTCGCTTCTACAAATATTTGCGGAACTAAAAACACAATCACTAATCACATGAACATGAAGAAAGATCAATCACACACAACACAGATAATTTATTGAGGAAATATTACAGCTAAAAACCCCACTATATTCTATTGTATATTAAGCATGGATTATGAACAATTACATACAAAACTCTTCTCACAAGAGCCCTCCAGTACATCAGCTAATTGTCTCACACTGTCATATGAAAAACTGACCAAGACATAGCCAATTCTTAGCCTCTAAACAACCTATCTTGCTTGTGTAATCCCTAATGGTAAAGGTCCCTAAAATATAGGAATTCTTGCCTGCCTTGACTGCTAAAGAATCGTGGGAAATCCAATGGGTATTTGCCTACATGTGTGCAAGAAGATAATCTTACAACTGATATTCAACTTCCGTTTCACTTAGAACTCAACTGGGTTTCCACTGGATCTGACATGCATGCAGCTAATAATAGTAAATCCTCAGTTTCATGTGAGATCACTGATTGTGAATTAATTAATATTTAATTCACTGAATCTCTCACTAGTGTATCTTTAGTTAAAACTAGCACAACTGAGTTTAACTCACTTAACTGAGTTAATCTATTTACAACTTGCACCAACTTATGCACCACAACACTTTGATCTCTGTTACAACTAGAATTATTCTGCATGTCCCACCAGCCAACCTCTAACTCGAAATCCCCTAGGTAATTGAATTTATCACTTTCAGTTAACTCATTCAAGTCCAAATTGAGAATATATTACAGTTTAATGTCCATCTAAATTAAGGGATAATAAAAATAGACATGCACCCAAAAATAGCACTCTGGGCCCCACCCTAGTCTAGGTGCTTAATGCAACTAGGTGTTGAATGCAACCAGGTGCTTAATGCACTAGGTGTGGGTGCTGAATCTTCTTATTGAATCTCAACATATCAAGGTCGTAGGGCATAACCCTAATATAGTGACCGAGGTTGAACGATGCTTGGAATGATTTTTGAGGAGAACATTCTTTAATGATGTGGAGGAATATTTAGATTCCCTAAAGGCTGATATTTGACAGAGGCAAAAGTATGTCAAGTTTATACTCAAATTAATTAGAATTTCATAGAGAACACAGGGGTGTAATCAGTTTCTTCATATGAGTAGTAGATCTTCAGTCAACTTGCAGAGAGGAATCTTTGTGGAATCATGAGGAATCTAAAAAATTCCCTTGTGGCCAAATTTTCACAGTGACATAATTATGTCGAGTTTATACTTAGTATCCTCAATTTTTCACAGGGAACGTGATGGTGTAATCATTTTCCTCATCTGAGCAGTGAAATTTTAGTCAACCTAAAACATTGAATCTGTATGGTATCTTAAGGAATCTTGGAGATCCCTTGGAGGCCAAATTTTCACAGTTTCAGAACTAGACCTCCTTTATACTCATTTTACTTATTTTTTCATATCTACATTAAATCATAGTCATGTACATTAGTTATAATTAACTGATCTCCCATTATTTTATTTACACAAAAATTACTAACATGCTCATAAATATAAATCACAAAATTTAGGGTTTATAACAATAACACATAATTGTAAAATATTGCACAATGAAATACCAATTAGTAATAGAAATTTAAGCAAGGAGCCATGGAATTAGTGTAGCTTCATAATTTAGCATGGAAGTATGAACATAAACTTATAAATTGATATAGGATATTTATGAATACTTATCTGTATACAAATAGATGGACAGGTTTCAAGCTCTCCACGTTACACCCAGACATAGACCTCACGGTAGATCATTTTCTACCATGGGTCATCTCTAAGTCAAGGTTGCAACTACATAGGAAACAAAGGAATTGATAATAACATGTCCTCCACAGACAAGGTTCCAACCCAACAACCGTGTTGATCTAGGGCTCCAGGTACCCTTTAGGCTAACTACCAACGTGCCAACCCAACAATCATGCTACTCCAGAGCTTCAAGAACCCTCTGGGCTACAATGATGACAAAAGTGGCAACCTAACAACCATGCTACTCCAAGGCTACAAGCACCCTCCAATCTAACGGCTAAAGTTCCAACCCAATAGTCGTGCTTCTCCATGGCTCCAGGCACCCTCTAGGCCACAATAACTTATTCGTCTGACCCATTAGTCTAGAACCCAAGTGGCACATCCTTATTTGGCATGGATAGTCCCTTTGTGATGTCGACCTTTTAGGGCCCACCAGCCAATTTATAATTGCATCCATGCCATCCTCCTCTGGGTAATGATCATAATAATAATTTTCATGATAATAATTATGATTACGAATACCTTTGCCTCTTTAGAAGGCACATATATATACTTTTTCCACTTAATGGTAGGCCTTTTTTCCATGTGGCACTCCTGAAACCACATGGGCCCAGGTGCCCTTTTTATTCAAAATTTGTCGCCAACAATCTATTTCTTTCCCCGTTGAGTCACACGCCCCTCATACTCTTATTACGTGGAGTACTTCACACCCAACCCATTTTATTGTTAATAAATTTTTTAATACATCATAATGACAAACTTAATTCTCCGAACTTACAACCCTTAAAGGAATTTATATTTGAGCATGCTAGTGCCAAAATAAATAACAATGATACATACACATGTAGGCCCATGATATAATTATGGCTCACCATTGTAAAAGTACATGCAATTACAATCTCATAAATGGGTGGGGGTACTACATTCCTCCCCTTATTTTATGCATTGTCCTTAATGCATCATATTCCCACAAACTAGATCTGTGCCAAAAAATCCATGCCTTCATGTATTTCTTCATCCTAGGGCATCCTCCACACATCTGGTGTCATCTTCACATCAACAGGATTTGGAGGTACTTGCCCCATGTCAGCGTGCAGGAAAGCTCCACACCATTATTATTATACCAAGAAGACATCAACAATTAACATTATTATTCACAACATTCCAGTTTTTCATAGAGGACTATATATACAATAATATAATTATAAATAATTTATCTTTTGAGGATGGAAAATAAACAAGAAATTGTATATAATCTTAAATAAAAACAAATTGTGAAGAATTAAATTTTCCAAAAATATAAAATCTAAAGTCAAGGTTGGATTTCTGGTGCTTTAATTACAAGAACTGACCTTGCATATAATTTCTACAAACAAATATATATCCTTTGTTGTTATTCTTACATTTTTGTATGCTTTGATTCTTTCTACCTTATTTAAATTCATATAAAAATCAACCATATCCAAAATGTATCCAATCTATTAAAAATTGTTACCGTTTGTCATAACACTTGTTATGCTTGTCACCAAACCTATAATTTCCATATACAAATGGTCATAAATGGTGGCCTATTATGGATATCATCACATTTTTCATGAAACCTATTAGAACTTGTCATTCATCTCACCATAATACCTAGTAGGGCCCCGTGACAACCATGTTATATACCTATCGAGAGCTCTAATAAAACTTTTCATATCCTATATACAAGACCTATTAAAAGTCTCTTTCTATACCTCTTGCAACTCGTTATAATGTTGTAATAAATTAGTTATAATACATTTTATAACATATTATAAATGTTTTGCAACTTGTTATGACTTTTCCATCCACCTGCAACCAAATCTGTGATAACTTGGCATTAATCTCTCACTAACTTGTAACAAAATTGTGGCAACCTATATATGAACATGTTATAGGACTTGTGATAAAATCAACATCCAGTTGTGACAAGTATGTGATAATCCTACCTATAATACTCTGTTACAATTTGTAATATTCATATCTCCTACATGTGGCTAATTTCCTATAATAATAGGCATATCTGTCGGAACCCTTACCTATGACAATTTTTCATATAACCTACAATATACATGTCACTTACTTGTGACTAAATCTGATACAACCTATTAGCAACATGTATCCCTGGTATAAACTATTACAAAGTTTTCATAACTAAACACGATCATGTGACAAGCTATAATAGACCGAGTATAATGTTTTATAGCCTATTGCATCTAGCTCACTCACCGGTGTCAAAACCATTTATGGTAACCTTCCATGTACCTATCTTGGATATATTATCAATATTTGATTACCTGGTATAACCCTATAAGAAACCTATTGTACTGATAGGGTACATGTTATTGTATACTAGGAAATCAGTTACACGATATATATCCATGCAACAAAATCTGTCTAAAATCACTACATAAGGTTCCTACATTCAATTCCAGTGCATTCTAGCTAACTGATATAATCTATCATGTTTTTTCATAGTCTTGTATATGAACATATTTTGTATCGAAGCATGCTACCTCTTCCAATGTCTACCCTATACTATTACACAGTTGCATTAATTTTTAATAATACTTACTTTCCATTTAAGAGCACCAAAAAATATTCTTAAGGTTATATCTTTACTAGATCCAATCTTGGGTTTATGACATATGTTTACAAATTAAACATGGCCATGAAACCAGTAGTATATCCATATATATGCTAATCCTTAGGAATTAAAATTCATAATTCATGTAATCGTATTACAAAAGAGTAAGGTATGCAATATATTTAAGCTAAGATTTATAATTGTAGTCTTGGGTAGCCGCATCAAAGTAATCATGATTTACTTCACATACTAACTACTGCATAAATACTATTAATTAGCACACAATCACCAATGACATATTCATTCTTCACATTCACATATGTATATATAGGATAATAATATTTTATAGTTTATCGAAAATAGTAAGTTTAGAAAAGTTTTCGTTCTTATATCCCAACACATCATGGAATGCTATTAGCATGAATGTCATGTTCTATGTTTTTTCTCATTACTAATATCTAGCTCATCCACCACTTTCATCTTATTTTTCTTTTGTCCATACAATATTATTTTTGTCTAATTTCATGCTAACCTCACTATCGTTTTATCCAATTCCTACATATGCAAGCCCCTCTCACTGTTAAAGTCATCCAAGCCCTGTTATAACATGTAATTGTCTAGGGCATTTTTTCTCAAAAATTATGCCCATATGTAAATTATGGGTTCACCAACATGTTCTGCAACACAATATATTTCCATTTACCCCTCTCTTACCAAATTCTGGTCCTTAGGCTAATATTAAACTGCTCATTTTCCAACGCTTGTATCTTTGTGTGAGAATTTTCCTTGCAAATCTATTCCTATTTCAAATTATGAGTTTTCTAGAATGCTAGCTCATATATATATAGCTCTATTTACTATATTTTTGTGCCATTCCATTTAGTGGGTTGAAATTTATGCCATATAGGATTCTACAACCTATTAGGCCATTTTTTCCATTTTAACACTATTGTAGATTTGTGTGCCATTTTTATGGGATTTTGAACTTCAACCCAAAATCCAGAGTTTATCATTTGAAAACTTTAGCGCTTTCATTCTTCACCTACAAATCTTGTTGGCTGGCCACCTTGGTCACTACAGAGCATGTTTGTACCTAGAGGAGGTCCCCATACTCTCCTCCCATATTCAATCCACCTACAAAATATATTATACCGAAATATTAGCCAATATATATAATGTATATTACAGGTCCATCATAAAACCAATCTATAATATTATGACATAACAACACACACACACACACACATATGTATGTATATTGTTAAAACATATGCAAGGTCCACCATACCTTCCCTGTTATAAAACCAACTCCAAAAATAGAAGAAAAGAGAGATCAACACCTTAGAAACCTGTGACTTGAGCAGGAAACCTCCTTTACATCACATAAATGAACAATTCTTGGATGATTCAAATGAAAAAACGCCATTTCCATATATAGGAGTCCATAGGGTCATAATATAATCCTAGCCGGCGTAAAATAATAATATAAGGGCCAACAATACCAATAGTGGGATTTTATGGGGCACAATAATAACAATATGGGGACTACAGTGGTACAAAAATAATAATAATAAGGGACTACACTAGTAATATAGGGACATAACAAGCCCCTCTCCTTCAAAAAGGGTTGTCCTCATGTTTCGGGGAAAATAACCCTAGACGTTTGTTGGGTCTAAACCTCCACAGAGCAGGGCATGCTATTCAGAAGGACTCACACACAACCATACTTGAATGCAAAAAACTAGTTAACAATGATAGCAGAACTCACCCGTAGTCCTACGTTCAATGTAGATCCCGCGGGGTCCAAACCCCCAACAACCCTTCTTCCTCCTTCAACCTGGAAAACAAGAAATAACGTGCACGAAAACCTAGTTGTACATCATATACTTCTCCTAAACGTTAGTGCAATCCATGTGAAACATTATATAAACCATAATAAATGCTTAAATGATAATATTTACACACATATAAGTAAACATTAACACACGAGTTCAGGAACAAGATGGTTCTTCATTATCATGAACAGCATGTACAGTAGTAAAAGTGGAGAGATCACCTGAATCCCTCCACGATCTTCGAGCAGACCGTCGTCCGGATTCATCCCGCCCTTGCCTCGCTAAGATACTTTCAAGACTTGTGCACTCGAGATGGCATATAAATGGATGAACATCTCCAGGAAACAAGGGTTTCCTATATAAATCTGGGAAAGTGCAGGAAGCACGGGGAATTAGACTTGAACTGGGATTCCAACAGAGTATAATGTCTATAAAATTTCTCTCTCCCTTAGGCCATACACATGAGGGGCTTTCATACTCCCTCAAAGTAGTTTCAATCAGTTGGAAACAGTTGGCCACGTGCTGGGGTGGTTGAACTACTAGAGTAACCATCAACCCAGCCCGAAAATAGGGAATTTTAATATATTTTTTAATAATTTTAATGGCATACGTGGAAAAGTACATATGGACTCGCGTATACACACGGAAAATTCTGGGCATAACCGCGTATGGGAATTTTAACACTGTTTTTTAGTGAATTTTGTTCAAGTCTGTAGGAATGGGTGCCCAAAGCCATAAAGACAATCATGAATCACCTGAGGGTGAAAAAATGCTTTGCCTCTTGAATGCCCCCTAATATATGAGGTGAGAGGGTACATGATGGCCGAAATGTATTATGCACATAGAAAGAACCCCATGAGGACAGAGGGACTTCACCGGATTTGACCTGGCAGAAAAACCAATTAAAAACAGAGAAGTCAACTCATCTTTGAGCGGAGCATACCCATATCAAATAAAAATACATCATGTCAAAAATGCGAATAACACAAGTATGAATAAATTTGGAAAGCAGAAAGTACACAATGGAAATATCTCATATGGCAGTATAAGTACGAATCAATGTCCAGTATCCACATATAGAAGGCCGATCAATGATCACATAAAAAATTTGGATGTACGATCATATAAATGGCCAGATCTCCATGCCAAATCATAAGGGGTGGAACTCATGGTACAATCACGCAACTTGGGAGCCAACATATAGGATGCTGCTGTGCTGAACTGCAACATATAAGGGTGAACGGTATCACTGGCAGAAACTGAATGGACTGTCAAAAGTGAACCGAAAGATGCTGATGCAACCCGAGGTCTTCACCGATCTCGACGGCACAATTCTACACAATGGGAATAAATGAGCTGAAGTCGACCATGTGAGAAATCGTTGGATTACCGGTCAATGATGTATACCGTTAACCAACGCGAGACAACCCACCAATAATGAAAATGAGTGTCAAGGTGCCCCAGTACAATCTAGCAAGTGCGAATGAATGAGCTGAAGTCGAACACTTGAGAGAATCTACCAATCAGGAGGCAATGATGAATCCCCACTGTCGATAGCGAAGAGTTTGCCACTGATGACTGCAAACCCTAAGGTACTGAAAAAAATACTCTAGACCTTATTCCCGGAGTAATGAGTCGGAGTCGATGGGAAAATATCTGCTGGAAGGAAGGCATTAAGGCATCCCACATCAGTCCAGCGCGAGTGTAACCCGCAGGCCAAGATTTGGAAGGAATCGGACGAAGTAGAGTGATGGAACCAAACCGAAGTACGTTTCCAACATGCACAAGATGAAGCTAGCGCACGGAAGAAACCCTCTGAACCAACCAATAATGAAAGCTGACACAGAGGCGAGAAATCCACCGATAGGGTCAAATGGAAATCAAAGTACTGCACGAATCCCAAGTGTGATAATGTGTGCTGACGTCGAACACAGGGGAAACCACTCAGTCAAAGACCCATGATGATGATCAAATGCTGAGCACGAGGTCTCCTATCAATGATGGAAATAGGCCCAAGGTGCGGCTCTAGGTTTGCTCTCAGAGCAATGTGTCGTAGTCGATAAGAGACAAACCCGCCGACAAGAAGTCAATGAGGACCTTCTCAAACCAGCACGAGCAGAAGACCAAAACATCTGATGTGATAGAACATGATACTGACAAGACCGGGAAGGCCGACTGAATAATGAGTCAAGAGACACCGCAGAATGGCCGACTCAGGCTAGACTTCCCTTGAACAAAAGCATGACTTGTGATGACCATGGCAGTAAAAAGTGACACTGTATAAGTCTGTTATGCAGGAGGCAGAACAAACTCTCCATATGATTGGAAGAGATAACCAACCGGGGGAGGACTGACAAGTGAAACAAGGTAAAGGCTGAACCTAGGTCAAAACTAAAACCATCCCAAATGTAGGAAAGATATATAAGTGTATATGCTTTGTTCAAGGGCGACAAACTGACACTGTACTGCCATCAAATAACGAAGTTACATCCCGTTCCCGCTCTTTTTGTTATATTTGATTTTTTTGTCTTTTTCATATAATAAGCCTGAAAAATAATAAAAGAATGCTATGGTACAATGGATAGAACGAGTATCAAGAAATAGATGCACTAGTTCCTGGGATTGGAACGATCCTATGCTCAATGCAAGGTGGCGGAAACTGGTAAGCGATACTCAGAGGAATGTTCCATCCATGGGTAAAAAGGGTGTCAAGTCGCGATAGCTAAGTGCATGCAATGGTTAACTTGTACAGATAGACAAGGTCAAAATTTGGCTTAAACATCGAGTCCAAATGAATCCGGCTAAAGGCTAGGATAAACAAATAGCCAATATGCAATGCGGTAATACAACTTAACGACACCAGGGAGCCTCTAGGGTAATAGCCAGAAAAATGATAGTGAGGAAGAAGAAGAATGAAGCTTCAACACATAAGTCATGGTGGGACTAAAGAGGACTCCCGAGCCTACATAAAACGCAGCATGGGCAACAAGTGATAGTGAGGAACTAACTAGGAAGCCCATGTAAAGGAAGGCTCTACCACCAAGTCATGATTAAATAATCAGCGAGTGAAATGGGTGTAATACTCATGACCTGATGGGATCGAACCTATGGCAAGTGATTAGAATGGAGGCTAGTATGCAAAATGCAACGAAAAGTGGATTCCCTAACCTATATGCCAGTGAAGATCATATACTTGCCATAACGGGTCAGCAGTCATGGATTAAAAACCGGGAAAAATCTCAAATTCGTCAAAATGTACCTGAAAAAATACCAATCAGGGCACTTCCAAGCATCCGGGTTATGCAGCTTAAGATAGATTGAAAAAATAAGCATAACAAATTTTTGCAAAAATTTTCAACTTTTTGGGCATAAATAGACAAATTACCTCATATTTGGTTCATTATTACATTGCTGATTTGGAAAAAAGTGCTCTGGAGAAAAAAGCTTCTTTCGTCAAAACAGGAGCAACCGACCGTCAATCTTCACTGAATTTGTCAGGTAAGCTCATCAACTATCCTTGCTATTCATTTTGTCCGTTCATAAATTAAAAATTAGGAATTTTCACCATTAAATCTCTTGCTAAAAATCACGGGTTTGCGCATACGCGGGTTTGTAATGACCAAGTCGCGTATACACGCGACTGTGCACAAATAAAGTCACGTATGTGCAACCCAATATGAAAAATGCGTAGCTAATGAATGGATTATTGAATTTTTATAGGATGACCATATCATGGAGAGAGCGTGAACACAGTGCTATTGACAATGAAGTCATGCAGAACCAAGCATCACTAAATATTCATGGAATTGTGGATTACTCAAGTTTTTCAAAATTCCAAATATGAAGAGCAATGTCTGGTTGCTCGAAATGCTTGTGAACTATTGGGAACCGGAAGAGGACTGCTTTATGATAGATTAGATGCTTGTATGCATTGAAGTGGAAGACATATATTTTATCACTGGACTCTCCCAGAGGGGGGAGCCAGTAGACTTGCATGGTAAGCCTTTGGGAGGGCTAACCGTGGAAGATTACGTCCACGTGTACTGCGTAGAGGGTTCCAAGAAAGTTGGAACTCAAATTGCAATCAAAGATTTAAGGGATTTGCACATGAAAATCCTCCTTTTCACCATTGGCAGGCTGGCAGGATCTGCTTCCCTACACCAGGCATCCAGGACGCAAATGAGCATAGCAGTGGAATGCTTAACTCATGTATATGATTGGTGCACAACCCTACTGATGAACATGAAGCAGCAATTGACCTCTATCCACCAAGTAAAGACAAAACATTTTGGATATGGTACAATTTTGATGACATTCTTCTTTGAGAAGATTCCAGTACTAAGACCCAGAGTGATCTCTACCATTAGCAGCCCGAGAGACCCAAGAATTTCCCACTGGGTAGACATGATGAAGAGATTGGGGGGAAGTGAAGTTCCCCGGACCACTTGGGATGATGAGTTCTTCCAATGGTGGAGAGAACAAATCATCACGGTGGACGACTATCCCTATGCCGGGATGGACTTTCGTGGCGATCCAGATCTTGTCCTTCCACCAGGCGCAGCATGGGGTACAGTCGGTAAGTTTACAATTTTTTGACTTATATAATTTTTTTTGGATTTTTTCAATATGTATGAAAAAATGTGAAAAACAAACATGTTTTTTATTGGATTCAAATGACTTACAATTTTAAAATGATCATGAAACAGATTTTGGACCAGTTCGACCTGAGGGATACCCACGACATAAGCGTCGCAGAGGTGAAGCGGATACAGTAGATCCAGACAGAACCCTCCAGGCTGTACAGAGGAACTTGGAGGGATTAACCCGCCAAGTACCTATGGCTGCAGTGGAAGATCTGCCTGAAGCAATCCAGAGACAGGTGGTAGGAGTACCCCGTGACTGGGTACGGTTATTCCACTGTGTTGCCACTATGATCGTGTTCTATAGAAACACAACTTCTAGGCAGGGACCTCAGTAGTAGATAGATATGATGTATCAGATGACTGTATATTTTTTGAGACTGAACATGATCGGGCATAAGCCCAAGTTTTTGTATGACCTATGGATCCAAATTTTTGTATAGTTTTGAACACTCTGATGATATATATACAACGATGTTTGATGTGATGTAACAAATGTATGAAAATGTATGATGTTTTTGATGATTAAATTTTATTGTATGGAATGATTAATGTGCCAATCAATTGCTTGATTAGCTAATGAGTCTACCAACCAATTGTCAGCTCGAGGAATATGAATGAAAGTTAAAAATTGAAATGATCTTTGTAACAAACGTACCCTCAAGAACAACCGGAGTAAAAATGGATCTCGAACCTGATAAGTATTGTTCAACTGCGACACCACCAGCTGGGAGTCCAAGAAAACTACCAACGAATCAACACCCAAAGATATTGCCTCCGAGAGTAGATAAACAATTGCAGTGTATTCTGCTATATTATTGGAAGCAGGACCAATGCAGACTCCTCTTGATACTAACAGCTGACCGGATGGATGATGAAGCACCCAAGCCGCGGAAGCCAAGTTCCGAGTGTGTCTACTAGCACCATCGGCGAAACCATAATGACTCATGACATTCGACACAACCTGCCAAAGCAGATCAAAAACATCACCATCACATTAAAGACCAAAAACCAGATATGTACAAAACAAAAACTACTATATACAAAAGAAAAATGCTAGGCCGAAGCCTAGGCATAATACCTTTTCAAATAGAGCCCATTTCTGGGCTCCGGCAACTCATTTCCTTCAAAATCAACCAAGGTATATGCTCCTTTTTTAAGGACTTTTTTAACGATGAAGGGGCCATACCACATAGACTTAAACTTTCCTGCCCCCAGGGCATCTTTTTCTTGGGCATAGACCAAAACAAGGTCACCTTCCGAAAAAACCCTAGGTTTGACCGCCTTATCGTACTGAGCTTTAACTCGGTTTTTATGCGCTTCATTCATTGTGGTGGCATCTCGACACTGCTCATCGAGATGTTCTAGATGAAGGAGCCGTTATTCAAGACTAGAAGTGTCAGGAAGAAGTTCAACAGCTAACTTAAGAGAAGGAATCTCACATTCAATGGGAAATACAGATTCCAACCCGTGCACTAGTTGAAACGGAGTAAAGCCAGTTGCAGTTTTCACTGACGTCCTATATGCCCAAAGCGCAGGATATAGCATAATATGCCAGTTGGATCTAGCTTTATCAATTGTCCTTTGAAAAATTGTCTTCAAGGATTTATTCACGGCTTCCACTTGCCCATTGGCTTGAGGATAATACGGAGATGAATGCTCCTGCCGGAAACGTAATTTTAGAGCCAGCTCATCCATCAAGCTATTCTGAAAATGACTGCCATGATTAGTGACAATCTCTCTAGGAATACCAAAACGAGAAATAACCTGGTTGAAAAGAAAAAGAGCTGCAGTCTCACCATCATTCCCAAAAGTAGGCATAGCCTCGACCCACTTCGTAAAGTAGTCTACTGCTACAATAATGTACTTATGACTGTTAGCCAAAGGCGGGTTACAAGTAGTATAATCAATACCCCACTTTGTAAAGGGACCGACAGTAATGACTGGAAAAAGCGGAGTTGGATGAGCACACATTTTTCGAGTATAAACTTGACACGGATGACACTTTTTGACCGACTCCACACAATCCTTGAAAATCAAAGGCCAAAAGTACCCAGCACGCAAGATCTTTTGGGCTGTAGCAAGCCCAGATAAATTACCACCACAAGCTCCACTGTGGCAATCATTCAGCACAACCTCAGCTTCTTCGAGAGTTAAGCAACGTCTCAGGATTGAATCAACCCCTCGACGGTATAAAGCATCACCAATAATCAAGTAATTCTTATCCAAGTGATGCAACTTACGACTCTCATCTTTCGAAAAAGTAGAGGGAAACTTCGTAGTTTGGAGATACACAATGATATCTCCATACCAAGGATCCTGTGGAGAGATAAGAAACAAATGTTCATCCGGGAAGGATTCATCATAAATCATTTCTTCCCCACAGGGCAACTCAGAGTTCAATTCTGCGAAAACTAATGATTTCTTGGACTTGGCAGACATAAACTCAAGATCAAATTCCTGCAAAATCACAATCCATCTATTGTATTTGCCCCCAATCACTCGCCTACTGAGGACAAACTGAAATGGATTGGTTGCTGCCAAAACATAAGTTTTTCGTAGAATAATGTAATGTTGGAGTCGCTGCACAGCATGAACAGCTGCCAAAGCTAACTTTTCTATCGGAGTGTACCGGAGTTCAGGTCCTATCAAGCCTCGACTAAGATAGTAAATAACATGCTCTGCAAGAGCATCATCCTCCTGAACCAGAACCATACCAATAGTAGATTCTGCTGCTGCCAGATACAAAAGGAAATCCCTGCTATAATCAGGTGGACTCAATAAAGGAGTAGAGGTCAATTCTTTTTTCAAAGCATCGATTGAGCGTTGAGCGAAGTCATCCCAAAGAAATGGAACTCCTTCTTCAACAATCTCATAAATCCCTTGGTAACTTCAGCATAATTTACGATAAATCTCCGAAGAAAATTAGACTTTCCTTGTAGACTTTGAAGTTGACGAACAGAGGACGGGGAAGGCAACCGAAGTATTGCCTCAACCTTGAAGGGATCTACCCTAATCCCTTCCCTAGACACAATGAATCCCAATAACCGAACGGATGTAACTGCGAAAACGCACTTGTTTGGATTCAACCTAATCTTATAGAAATGACACCGTTCAAATATTTGACGGAGGTGAGCAGGATGATCCATCCTCTTTCGAGAATGAGCAGCTAAATCATCCAAATACGCCTCGATAATATTTTTGATGTCGTGGAAGGCATATGACATGGCCCGCTGAAACGTAGCCCCAGCATTTTTAAGACCAAAAGGCATCTTCTTGTATGCAAAAGTACCCCAGGGACAAATAAAGGCAGTCGTATGCTGATCTTCAGGACGGATAGTAATCTGATTATATCCGGAGAAACCGTCCTTGAAGGAGAAAATCTCATTACCGGCACACTCGTCAATGATCTGATTGATAAATGGTGTGGGGTAATTATCTTTAGGACATGCTTTATTGAGGTCTCTGAAATCAATGCAAACTCGAATTGTTCCTTGTTTTTTATCTACGGGAACAGGGAAAATGAATCCCACCTTAAGCAGCTTCTCAACCTCAGCTTTGATAGCTGTTGCCTTCCTAGGATTGACTGGATGAAGTTTTTTCCTTACAGGCTTAGCATTTTCGTAAGTCTTGATCTCATGTCGGACAATAGATGGATCTATACCAGGCATTTCCTCATAAGACCAAGCGAATACATCCCTATACTCTTTAAAGAGCTCGGTGTAAATCTGAATCTCTTCACGGGAACATTCAGCTCTGATGAAGACATTCTCAATAATATTGGGATCCCTGGAAATGTTCACCGGGATAGTTGGAGAAATCACAGCCATGTTCCCTTCAGCATATATCTGTGTTGGTGCTAAGGGGTTCAGGACTGGGCGAATAGGACCAGGAGACAGAGGACATGGAAAACTTGTTTCAACTTCGCTCAAATCAGGTAAAAAGTAAGATCGATGATGCAAATCATCCCACGGTCTATCTATACCAGTCATAGCTTCCAGGATGGCCTCTTCAGATGGAAGAGTGGTATCAAGGCAATCCTGGGCGGAAGAAGAACTAAGTGTCCAAGCCGGAGCCACATCTCCATCCAACTCTTCCGGTGAAAGAGGAGCTGGAATGGATTCTGCAGAGTCAACAATAGATTGATAAGCAATCTCAGCTGCAGACATCGGAAATGCCATTCCACCCACTTGACCTTCCGCTAATGTGGCTATAGGGGAAGGTAAGGTCCAAGGGTCCGAAAAATAATGAGTTCTGAAGAACTCTCTTCGAAGAGGAGCCTTGGAGGATGAAATCGCATTAATATGAACCGTAGGAGGAGGAATATCGAAAGTACCCATCAAGGAAGAATACATTCCAACCTCTAAATTCTCAACAGGCGCCTTAGTATTATCCAAATTTGGAACAGATGAGTCAGTAGACGCATTCGGGTCTACAGGAGGACAGTCCAGTTGATCCACTGTAACAATCCTCCCCTCGTGAGGGAAACAAATAATCCAAAATAATGAGGATGCAATGGCATCCATCTCATAAATCCAGTTTCTCCCCAACAAAAGGTTGTAGTCCAAGCTTGCATCAACTACCTCAACCTCTATATTCACAGTTTTTCCCCCAACACAGATAGGCAAAGCTGGGACAATACCATGCGGTCTGTGAGAATGACCATCAAACGCAGTCAGAAGAGTGGTAGATGGAACAGCTTTGGGAGATCCAATTGTCTTCCAGCATGTGAGAGACATCACGCATGTGGAAGCACCCTCATCAACAACCGTCCGAAAGATATTTCACTTCCGGTACGATGATTTAATATGAAAAGCCATATGATGGGGGAGTCTCTTCTTAAAATTAGTCATATCAAATGTAATCAGAAGAGAATTTTTCGGATCAATAGCCCCAATGGTAGTGAGCAAGGCACTGCGCTGAGCCGGACAAGATTGGAGCACCTCTAAAGCTGACATAGCACAAGGACTCTGTGCCAGATCTTCCACAATAGAGTAGTTCTGGGCAGCCCTAGCGTTTGGATTAATCATCGAATGCTTAGTGGATGCTTTGGGCATCCGAGGCATAGGCTCAACAGTAGGCCTTGTAATGTGAAGCGGCTCAGTAGCATCAGGAGCATCCTTAGCTTTTGAAGACTCTTCTCCGCCATAATCACGGGATCTCGTAGCGACATCCACGTGAGCACTCATCATGAATATGTTCGATGGAATTTCCCCTTCCTGGGTGCCCCCAGAGGAAGCCCCAGGATTTTGATTCACGCCAACAACTAGTTGTTGCCCTTGGGGAAAAGGGTTTGTTAACATAGCCTGGGAACTAGAAGAACCCTGCTGAGCTAACAAGCACTGCGCATCCTGAATTTTAGGGCAAAGGTGTGTAAGATGGTCTCCAACACACAACTTGCATGGAAACTTCACTTTCTTTTTATCCTTTTGACCCTCACCAACATGCTCGTTGGTTTTATTCACATTAGCCTTCCCATTCTTGCCATTTTTCTTATTATTTCGTCCCTTCTTCTTCCCTTCGGATTGTTGATTTCCTTTGGGATCAGAAGCTTGGACAGCATTTATGGACAAAGAGGGGGAAGGGGATGACTTAGCAGGCACATCTTGACCAGAAGGAGCATATTGCAAAGACAACTGCTGCAATTGAGTAAGCAGACTGGCTGCACCACTATTGATCGACCCAATAAGTCCATCACCATGAGGACCAGGCTTATTTTTGGATAAATCTAATTTGGAGCGAGGAGCATTGGGCAAATATTTATGGAGGACCCCAAACTGAGAATATATTAGTTCCAGCTGCTGGGCCCTAAAAATGGCCTGCTCCTCGGAAAATACCCTAGAGAGGGATACATCTTTCGAAATATCTGACTGTAGAGATTTTAGAAACCATTCCAAAAGGAATTCTCCTGGAATATGAGCTTTAATAAGCCGCTTCCTTCTCCGCCATTCCTGAATATGGTCAGAAATGTGGGTTGCGTCGTCCTATTTAAAATTAGCTAGGAGTTCAGTCCCGGCGTCATAACGGACTGGCAACTAGAAATGGTTTAGAAATGTAACAGCTAGTTCTCTAAATGTAGCAAAACTGCCCCTAGTTAGCTCAATATACCATTTGGCAGCGTTTCCAGTTAGGGTGCGTTGAAACAATCTCAACCTAATCGAATCATTGATCAGGGAGTTAGAAGAACACCATAAATGGAAGGTGGTGATGTGATCAGCCAGATCCTTTCCATTCTTGCCCTCAAACTTTGGAATGTCTGAAGGAAGTTTGGTGGGAACCGGAGGCCACCCCGGACTATAACGGATCGGATCATTAGTCAATTTCGACAGATCTGGCAAGTTTAACGTTGCCATAAAAGGTAAACGAGGCGGAGCCTGAGGATTCCATCTTTGATAGGATGAATTCCCAACATTCTGAAAAGATAACCCTGGATTTGATGAGGCACCAGGTTTCCAGAAAGAACTCGTAGAAAAAGGAGAAGAACCTCCTCCCAATGCAGAGTTACCAAATACCGGACCAGTTCCCCCCACTGAAGTATGAAATGAAGAGGAAAGCCCCTGATAGGGGTTTCAGGCATTATAAAGAGGAAAGAGTCAGATAGCTTCCCGACGAAGGGAAAGAAGCATTCCCTTGGTGACCCGGCGTAAAGCGATTCCACCTTGCTTGTGGTAGATAAGGTACCAACTTTGTAAAGTAGTTAGATCGACCTCCGGAACCAAGGGTTGAAACTGCAGGTCCACGAGAGAAGTAAACGGAAAGAGACCCTAAAGAAGGATTGGAACTAGGAATGTCTGCCTAGTTCCAGAAACCCCTTGAAAAGAAGGCGATCCACTAGCCATGGAAGACATGGGTGTAGATCCGGTATGCTGATGGAAAAGGAAAAAGAAGGAAGCCCACTAGTGGGCATTCCAAAACAGAAGGGACCAGATTGGGAAGCATGTGCTTGGGTGGAACCAGAGCCAAACACAGCAGTACTAGAAGCAATCGAAGATATAGCAATAGTGCCCCCTCCTTCAACAGAAGCAGGAGTCTGAATGCCTGCAGCACTCACAGCAGAAGCCGCGTTCCCAGTCGTGGCCATCAAAAGGTATGTATAATACGGAGGATCTTCCAGTCTCTCTGACTCAGGTCTGATGTATTCAACAACGAACGGATAATCAGGAGGAAGAGGAGATGGAAGTGACACAGAAGGTTCAGGTACTTCCTCTATTTGAACTTCTTCTTCCTGCGGAAATAAAACTCGCGAGGTGAGCAGAGCGCTCCTCTCGGAACCAACACCAGAACCAGCTACGAAACCTTCAGACCCTTATGGAGGATCTCTCTCCATTGTGTCAGACGCCACAGGGTGATACTCACCTACTAAACTACTCCTACGCCTTCTTGAAGAAGGCTCTGGACTCGCGGGAGATAACCCCCGGATTCTGCTCGATCGACGAGGCGCTTGATCAGCCACTTTAACAAATTTTAATTAGACTCAAAAAATATAAAGATAAGAAAGCTAGGAGAAAAGAGCACTCACTACAAGAAAAATCCCTGAGATACAATCAAGCAAATAGCCTTCAAGTATTTCCGCTTCGGGTGATTAGGACCGGACACCAAAATACAGGAGAACGAAATATAGGACCTCCCGAAAATAGTCTGGGATAATTACGGCCCAGACCTACTAGCAAAGGTAACAGAAATAGTTACGCCGACCTCCTAACAACAACCTTTGCCGGCACAAGTACCCAAGCTTCGCAAGGGCACCCCCCAGAAGTACTGTTGAAAGTGATACGACGTCTGCCTCAGGTACCACGGGTATTCTCCCCCGTAGTCACCTATGTGGAACCTAGGAGTGGCAACTATGGGCACAAATCTGTGTCAGAAGCCGGGCGGAACGGTCTTGAGGTCAGATTCAGCAAATCAGAGAGGGGGTATCTCTCTTCCCAGCCTTCACTTCCCCTCGCGCTTGACTCTCTGGAGGAGAGCTTTCCTGGTCCACCTAACGGAGTTGGATTTTGCTCAATTAATCAACTTCTATGTTTTGTTTGAGCGGCCTTGGAGAGTTAACTCTCCACTCACCTAATCCAAGGCCCTACAACCTAGCTAGTTGGTGTATGACACTTAAAAAACTTGCTAGTTTCTTTTAAATTATATTGCTTATTTTAATTGGCCGTTATGTTAAGTCAAAGGGATATAGAAATGAAACTTGTGGTGTTTTGACGCAGAAAAGAAATTAATAAAAACCAAAATACATGCAAATGCATTTATTGTCTTTCGATGAAAAGAAACTTCTACACAGGTTCTACGAGATTAAAAAAAAAAAAAAATTTCTTTTCAAATAACAAACTTCACACTCACAAAAATTATGAAAATGACTAAATGCTTTAGTGCACCTGATGCAAATCACTAAGAGCATGCAAATTCTAAGATGCAAAATGTACTAAAGCAGAGAGAAATTTCCCAAAGATCCTTCAATTTTATCTCTTTTTGGTTGTCCAGAAAGCTAGTTCCCAAAATCAGAAACTCTTAATATCAAGACACCAAAAATGCTTTAAACAAGAGGAAGAAACCAATGACAATTCCTTTCTGAAATCAAGTCAAAAACAAAAAGCAAGAAACCTCAAAAAAGCTTCAACAGATATAACAAAACAAAAACAAAAATGCAAAACAAAAGCAAATGACAAAACAAAATGTTTTTTGAGCTTTTGAGTTTTATAAAAAGGAAGAGCTCGAAAAGACCAAGAAAAACTATCAAATCCCAAGCCAAACAACTCTGAATTTCAAGAAAAAACTTCAAAAATGCTCTGAACCTTATAGAGCTAGCTAGTAGCAAGATTTATATGAGCAAAAGAAGACAAGAAACTCAATCACTCAGCCTAGAAGAATAGTACAACCTTGCAGCAAACAAAAACTTCAAAGAACCAAGAAAGATTCTTCAAACATTGCAACAAGACCTAGTCAACTGAACTTAAGAAAACCAACCAAACAATGGGCAAAAATCGAAGCGCAAAGCAAGACACAAAGATAGGAAAGAGTAAATGAGAAGAGGCTCTCTATTCTGATAAAGCAGAACAGCCAAGAATCCCCAGGAAGAGATCTTGGTACTCGAACCAGAAATGCAAGCACAAGAAACAAGATTTGCCAGATAAGCTAGTTTTCAACCAAACAAGAGAGAGAAAAGACCAAAGACCACTTTCAACACAATCCAGAGGACACAAAGACACTACAGGAATAGGTCTCCACAGTCAGAGAAGACTAAAAAGCCAAGAAATCAAAAATTTCAAAATTGACCCAGATATACGCGACTTGACAATTTTGAAACAAGCGTGCATACGTGACTGTGCTAAAGGAAACCCGCATATACGCGACTCCCTTTAACAAAAACTGTGTGTATACACGTCTGTGTGCAGACAAACCCACGTATACAAAAGAAAATAATGAAAAATAAAAAATATCAAGCCTGGATAAGAAACCAGGACTTCAGTCTGACTGAGAAAGAGTTAACTGGACTGGAAATAAAAGTTAAAACTGTTGGAAACCTATCAAACAGCTGAAACCACCCAACAGGGGAATCACAAAAATGCGGTCCCCAGCGGAGTCGCCAGTTCTGTTTCGGGGAAAATCACCCTAGAGGTTTGTTGGGTCAAAACCTCCACAGAGCAGGGCATGCTATTCAGAAGGACTCACACACAACCATACTTAAATGCTAAAAACTAGATAACAACGATAGCAGAACTCACCCGTAGTCCTACGTTCGATGTAGATCCCGTGGGGTCCAAACCCCCAGCAACCCTTCTTCCTCCTTCAACCTAGAAAACAAGAAAGAACGTGCACGGAAACCTAGTTGTACAACATATACTTCTCCTAAACGTTAGTGCAATCCATGTGAAACATTATATAAACCATAATAAATGCTTAAATGATAATCTTTACACACATATAAGTAAACATTAACACACGAGTTCAGGAACAAGATGGTTCTTCATTATCATGAACAGCATGTACAGTAGTAAAAGTGGAGAGATCACCTGAATCCTTTCACGATCTTCGAGCATACTGTCGTCCGAATTCATCCCGCCCTTGCCTCGCTAAGATACTTTCAAGACTTGTGCACTCGAGATGGCATATAAATGGATGAACATCCCCAGGAAACAAGGGTTTCCTGTATAAATCTGGGAAAGTGCAGGAGGCACGGGGAATCAGACTTGAAATGGGATTCCAACAGAGTATAATGTATATAAAATTTCTCTCTCCCTTAGGCCATACACATGAGGGGCTTTTATACTCCCTCAAAGTAGTTTCAATCAGTTGGAAATAGTTGGCCACGTGCTGGGGTGGTTGAACTAATGGAGTAACCATCAACCTAGCTTGAAAATAGGGAATTTTAATATATTTTTTAATAATTTTAATGGCATACGCGGAAAAGTACATATGGACTCGCGTATACACGCGGAAAAGTCTGGGCATAACCGCGTATGGGAATTTTAACATTGTTTTTTAGTGAATTTTGTTCAAGTATGTAGGAATGGGTGCCCAAAGCCATAAAGACAATCATGAATCACTAGAGGGTGAAAAATGATGCTATAATAGGGCTCGGCCAATTGGTGCGGGTATCGAGCATGGACCCGCGCTAATTGGCTCCTTTTTGAAAAGGGGTCGCGCCAATGGCACAACTCAAATTTCTGCGTTAATTTACCAAAATGTGAGCCACTCAAATGAATTTTTAAGTGTTGCGGAGATATAATAAGGTGTTTTTGACCATGTTGGTGTAGATATCTAGGCACAATGGTGATTGAGTGGAAGGAGAGGGAACATAGGGAAGAGGACAAAATGGCCATGGAAAATGAAGCTTGCATGAACGCCCTCCGGGAATGTGGTCTCAAGAAGTTCTTCCTCACACCATGTTTAAGAGCTCAACATGAGCTATTGCAGTATTTGGTTAGCATATGGGATGAGAATGAAGAATTATTCAAACTCTGAGACCAAGTATTGGCACTTGAAGTCTCTAATGTTTATTTCATAACTGGATTCTCAAGCAGAGGCCCAGTGCCAATTATGACAGGCAGCAGACCTTCTGGGGAGAAAATTGATATGGTAATGGTGAGAGTGTGCCCAGGGGCACAAACCAGATCGGGAAGTGGGAAAGTAGACATCCACACACTCTATGATCTAGCACTCTGGGTAGTGCTTCACACCATTACGCGGGTTGCAGGATCGCAGGCCCCGCATGAGGCAACCAAAGCGCAGCTCCTACTATCTTCTGAATGCATGAATCCTACACTTTTTGATTGGGCCACTGTGGTGACAAAAAACATCAAATGATAGCTAAAAAAGTGCAAGAAATCCAAACTGAAACAGTTTGGGTATGGCTCCATTCTGGTGTCGTTCATTCTGGAGCGATTACCAATTTTCAAGGGCCAAGGGGCCATAGTTGTCGAGCCGTCATTGAGGGAGCCGAGGATGGCTCGATGGGAAGCACTTATGCCCAGGTCTGGAGGAGGCCAGCAGATGTCTTGGAGGCCTGATTTTTTTGTATGGTTATGGCGTCAGCTGATTGTAGTTGAGGATTGGCCCTACGCAGGTACCGATTTCACGGGAGACCCAGATCTTCCACTTCCGGAGGGGGAGGACTGGGACGAGGAGCTGGGTATGACTCTTTTTTATTTTTTATGTATTTATGACTTTTTGGTGATACATTCCTATTCTAACAAAAGTTCTATGTGTATGCAGACGTTGGCCCAGACAAGCCTGTGGGCATGTCGCCCATTGCGTGGAGGACCCCTCTCGCATACGACCCCCAAGCTAAGGGTGACGAAGGGAGTGAGCTGATCCAAAACCTATATGGCATCGCCCGGGGAATCCCAGACTATGCGCAGCCAGCAGATGTCCTGTTGGCTTACCAACGACACACTGTGGGGGTGCCTAGTCGCCTCCATTGACTGCTGAGGCGACTGGTGTGCGCAGTGGCATGTTACCACGAGCACCATGTTGATTAACCATCTAGGGCTTTTTATATGCATATTTTTGAGAGACATGTTTTCTCTGGCTATTATTATACAGACATGTATATTTTTTAGCTTTATGTGATGTACAGAAACTGCAAACTATCGACATATATATATATATATATATATATATATATATATATATATATATATATATATATATATATATATATTTCTGGATGGATCTTTTTACATGTGATGATGTTTTTTATAAGTTATGCAAATTTCTAATACAATGTTATCTAATGCATCAGTTTTATAATTTGCATAAAAAACGACCCAATGGAAAAGGTCACAAAATGCATTACAATGCATTTTATTTTTATGCAAGCTTAAAAGCACACATGCACACACATATGCAAACTATGCTTGAAAATGAGGGAAACGGGCATGCCCCCCAGCATGGTGTCTCAATTCGAGGTACATGCCCCCCAAGCTTCAGTCCATAGGAAATGGAGTGAAGGTTTAAAACACAAAATCTAACAAAACTCGAATTGAACAGGCTCGTGTTTCATTATTTTAACGAGGTTGACACACTGAAAAGAACTGTCCTCGTAACAACTTGTTTCATTGTTTTAGGAGCTTAACACAAGAAGAGGAACTATGCTCTGACGAGCTTGACGAAGGAGGCTCCGGAGGGGGATAACCAGACACATCATGCTCTAGAAAATCAGACATTGCCCCCAGGCTAGGCATGAATGAGTAACGATGATGTCCATCGCTCCATGGTAGATCTTCAAGAGACATGGTTTCAACAATAGCTTCATCATAAGGGAAAAATTCTCTTAAAGGGTCAGGAAAATCTGCATTGCCAAGCCAAGGGGATTGAGAATATATATCCAGAGCCATGCTCGAAGGAGCAATTTCACAAGGAGGATCAGATGAAGTGATGATTTCACAATAATTGATCTCAACAGGAGTTAACGGCATCGATTCTCCAAAAGAGGTCACCTATTTAGGCGAAGGGATGATCCAAGGGTCATCGGACCGAGAAACCATATTAACTTGAACGGTTTGCGGTGGTGGCGCGGGAAAAATACCCATGAGGACAGGGTCTTTGAAGAGACTAGGTCCTACACTGTCAGGGGGATTGGGGATCTGATCCACGTAAGGAAATTTTTTCTCAGAGGATGAGGTGAAGAAAGAAAACTAATCCACAGTAATGATTTTTCCCTCAAGAGGGAACTTAGGAAGCCGAAAGAGGGTGGACAACACACATAGCATGGCGTGAGTCCAACTGCGGCCGAGAAGAAGATTGTAGTTAAGCTTGGCGTCAACCACTTCTACTTATACGTTGACTATCTTCCCCTGTAACGTTATCAGAAAACTCTTGAGAACACCCAGGGGTTTTGATTCCCGACCATCGAATGCCTCTAAGGCATTGGGAGACGATGTAAGAGCCAAAGAGGCAATGGCCTTCCAGCAGCCGGATGACATAACACAGGTGGAAGAACCTTCATCCACAACGGCTCTATGGATGTTAAGGTCGTTGATCCCGACTTGTATAACAAGAGCAATTTGATGTGGAAGTCGGGGGAAAAATTTTTCTAAGTCGAAGGTGAGAAGATTATAATCGTTGGGATCGATTCCACCGATTGCAGACAACGGAGCTTTTTGTTGTGATGGGAAACTTTGAAGCACTTCCAATGTAGACATGGCAGAAGGCGCCTATGCCAAATCCTCAACAATACTGTAGTGCTGAGCGACACGGGAATTTGGGTTGCAGGAAGATCTTCGTAGAACACCTTTAGAAGGTGGCCTCACAACAGGTTCAGCACTGGGCTTCTCAATTTCCAAAGGACCAGAGACGGGTGGGGGAGGTGGGCCATCCACGACTTCCTTCTCAGTTACCTAGCATGATCCGGCATAATCCTTCGAACATGTAGCAATTCAGATAGGTGCAACACCATTCATCATAAAGACCTAGGACCCAAATGGTGTAGATGGTGAAGGATGCTCAACCATCTGGGTCTGCTGAGACGGGAATGGTTCTTTGAGAACTACTGGAGTCCCTTTGGATCCTTTCAGAATTTGACTAATTTCAGATCGTCGAGGAAAATATTTGGTATAATGGTCTCCTTCAAAAATAATGTAGGGGTACCTCGGTTTACGTTGGGAACCATCATCAGTACAAGGTTTAGAAGACTTTAGTTCTGGGGTGTCGGGTTTCGATTTTCCTTTGCCCTTCTTCTTTCCTTTCGAGGCCTTTTTCATAGGATTAGCCTGAACGGTGTTGACCTCCATAGTTTTTCCAGAATTTGGAGGGGCGGGAAGAGAAGAATTATTGGAAGAATTGGACTTCTACTTCCCATTTGAGGATTTTCGAGAATTTTGAGAAACGAAACCAATAACACCATCCACCGTGGGGGTAGGTGGTGCTTTCAAGGTTCCCAGCCACAGAGCATCAGTCAAAATATCATAAAGCGCGCCAGACTGGGAGTACACCAAATCCAGGCATTGGGCACGTGTGATGACTTGCTCTTTAGTCACACATGCCCCCATAGCAATATTTTGAGCGATTTTGTTAACGAAGGAGGTGGTGAACCAATGCATTAGTATTTGATCAGGTATATCAAACTTGATCAGTCTACGAAGACGTTGTCGCTTATGAATATGATCGGATATGTGGGTGGCTTTATCTTGCTTCAAAGAAGTCAGGAGATGTGTCCCGGCTTCATAGCGAACCAGTAACTGGAAGTGAGTCAGAAAATCCATAACTAATGTATTGAAGTCTTGAAAGATGCCACAGGGTAATTCTATATACTGCTTAGCGACAACACCAGTAAGAGTACATTGGAAGAGACGTAGATGAATAGAATCATCCACCCAAGAATTGGACGAACACCACAGATGGTAGGTCATTACATGAGCTTGGGGGTCCTCTCTAGCTTTACCTTCAAACTTAGGACAGTCGCCGGGTACCTTGGTTGGAACCAGAGGCCAATAAGGATTGTGAAGAATTAGATCATTGGTTAATTTAGAAACGTCTGGTAATTCCAAGGTGGCCAAAAACGGAAATTGCGGATTGAAAGGCATGCTAGGCCCTCGATAAGGACCTGTACCTGTACTCCACCTTGGTTGAGCATAACCTTGCCCCCATGGGTTCTGTCCCGAAGGATTCTGACCATAGGGGGTATAGGCGGTATAACCAGTCTGATACGATTGTTGGTAACCAGTGTACGAGGGTTGATAACCGGGGTATGGACCCTGATTATATGTCAGCCTCATTTGAGCAGTATGTGGATTTGGCTGCTGAGTATAGGTATAGCCTAGTTTTTAAGGATAATAATGGGAACCTTGGGGCGGGTTGTAAACCGGTCGCGATTGACCTTGAGGATAGTAACCGCCTTGGGGTTGAGCGTGCTGCTAATAAGTGGGGCCCTGCTGAGCCTGATAAGTAGGGCTATTCTGGCTGATTCAAAGAGTTTACACGAATAAATTGCCTGAGCGTATGATAGGATGTGCTAGCTCTGTGACAAAGTTGACTGCTGAATGGGTTGCCCTAGTTGAATAGGTTAACATGGGTGAACAGGTTGCATAGGTTGTACAGGTTGACCTGGCTGATGTGGGACACCAGGTTGTGTCGGATGGGCCGGTTGGCCTGGTGGTGGAATGGGGCCAGGTTGTGCTTGATAACCGGTTTGACCTGCAACAGGACTGTAGGATGATCCTGGTTGTGCCACATTCAGACCAATAGGATACTGAGGTTGCTAAGGTTGCACCATAGGTTGAGAAGGTTGGACTTGCCCCCTAGGACCATACAACAGCCCCAGTTGGTAGCCCAATTGACCTGTGGGTTCTTGAGGTTGCCCTGGTTGGACCACAGGGTGAGGCTGGATAGGTTGACCTGAAGGGTTGTAGGACTGTCCTTGCGGACCATATAACAACCCCTACTGGCCCAGAGGTTGGCCTTGTAAGGGTTATCCTTGGAGGTCATAAAGATAACTAGGCTTACCTGAAGGTTGGCCTTGGAAGGGTTTCCCTTGCGGGTTGTAAGGTTTCCCAGCCTGGTTAGACGGAAAACCTTGACCATGGAGATAAGCCTCTGGAGCAGGTAAATGTAAAGGGTTTCCCTGCAAATTGTATTGATATGGAAAAATGTAAATGGGGGTACCATCCTGTGCATAATGCGAAAAATACAGACGGTTGGGATCTTGGGAGGATTGACTGACCTGGGGTTCGATTACTGTAGGGAAAATTGATACTCTTCAGGAGAAATTCTCTCCAAAATAGCAGATGCTATATAGACATCTTCGGGAAGTGACGTGGTCCTTATAGATTGAGTAGTAATAGCGGGTGTAGATGCAGCCACACAGACAGTGGGTCTGATAGGTACTGAAGTGACCTGAGGGGATGACGTAATGGGTGTCCTAGGAGACATCCCCAATGAAGGAATAACCAGCCTCGTAGAAGGAGTTGATATTCCCATAGAGGCGACAGTGGTCATAATCTAACTTAAGGATCTATACCCTGCTAGAAGTGAAGGACCGCATGAAGACATGATAGATAACTCGGGGTTGTCTTCTGGGAACAACTGGTAATCTTCACCAGGCATGGGGATTTCCTCACTAGGAGAATGGCTGGATGAGCCCATATCTGAACCTGCCACTAGATCTTGTAGCAGACGGCAAGGACTAGGAGGAATAATAGCAACTAGAAAAGGAAAACCTAATGTAAGAGGAGGGAAGTATTCCCCTACTTCGAATCTAGACCAAGCATCAGATAAGGGCCAATTGAACTCAACTAGTCCTCCAAAGGGAAGTTTAGATAGAACAGGTCCCCCGTCAGGAAACTCGAAAACGATGGGTTGCTGAGGTTCAGCAGAGGATCGAGAGACCTCTGATGAATCATCTGTGTACAAACTACTAGTAGACGAAACTGAGGGTTCTTGAGCAGGGTTGATAGGATGTGCAAGCTGGCCTGGGTGGACAGGTTGATCTGGCTGAATGGGCTGCCCTGGTTGAATAGGTTAACACGGGTGAACAGGTTGCATAGGTTGTACAGGTTGACCTGGCTGATGTGGGACACCAGGTTGTGTCGGATGGGCCGGTTGGCCTGGTGGTGGAATGGGGCCAGGTTGTGCTTGATAACCGGTTTGACCTGCAACAGGACTGTAGGATGATCCTGGTTGTGCCACATTCAGACCAATAGGATACTGAGGCTGCTAAGGTTGCACCATAGGTTGAGAAGGTTGGACTTGCCCCCTAGGACCATACAACGGCCCCAGTTGGTAGCCCAATTGACCTGTGGGTTCTTGAGGTTGCCCTGGTTGGACCACAGGGTGAGGCTGGATAGGTTGACCTGAAGGGTTGTAGGACTGTCCTTGCGGACCATATAACAACCCCTACTGGCCCAGAGGTTGGCCTTGTAAGGGCTATCCTTGCAGGTCATAAAGATAACTAGGCTTACCTGAAGGTTGGCCTTGGAAGGGTTGCCCTTGCGGGTTGTAAGGTTTCCCAGCCTGGTTAGACGGAAAACCTTGACCATGGAGATAAGCCTCTGGAGCAGGTAAACGTAAAGGGTTTCCCTGCAAATTGTATTGATATGGAAAAATGTAAATGGGGGTACCATCCTGTGCATAATGCGAAAAATACAGACGGTTGGGATCTTGGGAGGATTGACTGACCTGGGGTTCGATTGCTGTAGGGACAATCGATACTCTTCAGGAGAAATTCTCTCCAGAATAGCAGATGCTATATAGACATCTTCGGGAAGTGACGTGGTCCTTATAGACTGAGTAGTAATAGCGGGTGTAGATGCAGCCACACAGACAGTGGGTCTGATAGGTACTGAAGTGACCTGAGGGGATGACGTAATGGGTGTCCTAGGAGACATCCCCAATGAAGGAATAACCGGCCTCGTAGAAGGATTTGATATTCCCATAGAGGTGACAGTGGTCATAATCTAACTTAAGGATCTATACCCTGCTAGAAGTGAAGGACCGCATGAAGACATGATAGATAACTCGGGGTTGTCTTCTGGGAAAAACTGGTAATCTTCACCAGGCATGGGGATTTCCTCACTAGGAGAATGGCTGGATGAGCCCATATCTGAACCTGCCACTAGATCTTGTAGCAGATGGCAAGGACTAGGAGGAATAATAGCAACTAGAAAAGGAAAACCTAATGTAAGAGGAGGGAAGTATTCCCCTACTTCGAATCTAGACCAAGCATCAGATAAGGGCCAATTGAACTCAACTAGTCCTCCAAAGGGAAGCTTAGATAGAGCAGGTCCCCCGTCAGGAAACTCGAAAACGATGGGTTGCTGAGGTTCAGCAGAGGATCGAGAGACCTCTGATGAATCATCTGTGTACAGACTACTAGTAGACGAAACTGAGGGTTCTGCCATTGTGACAGTAATGACGAAAGGAAGATATCAAACACAACACACGGGCTAAAAAAAATTAAGGCACACAATCAAACGGCCAACAAAATTTTTTTAACAGGGCATGTGATCGCAGGTGATTTATTTTACCACATTGAAACTTACCATTTCATGTTCTAAGAGTCGAGAAACGGATGAAAGGTGACTCTATCTCTTTCAGTTTTGAAACAAGCGTGAAAGGACAAGTGCTTGATGATCCTTTCAAATCTACATAGTCAGAAAAGATTGAAATGACTACTCTCGTAATCTAGGAAAAGGGTGTACAAGATATCCATGAACTGCAATATACACCTTGGCTTCAAAATGAAAGAGAAATCAACCAAGGACTTGACGTACGTGTAGGAAATCTCCCCGAATGTTGTGTCGGATGTATCACAAGTATAAGGTGGCAGACTCGGCTTCCTATAGATAAATTATAGCAACCTAGTGGGGTCTCCCTTTATATACACGACGGTACGGGGAGCACAAGTATGTACTAGTGTTGTCTAAAGCCAAGAGGAGAACGACAGCTACTAGGTTTAACGACGCTGGAAGACGTCACTAGCGTAGACCTCTAAATATTTTTTTAATGTTTTAATGCTGCCTTAAGGTAAATTGAATAAATTTTAATGTTGATCTTCAATTATGTTTCAATTTCCAGGCCCTACCGAATGCTATGTCTCAAAATCTCCTAAATGCACACTACATGCCATAATGTATCATTTCGTTTGATGAATAGCTAACTACAGGAAGGTTGAGAGCTTTCACACAATAACAAAATGATCAGAAAACAACCACTAGTGTCTCTAATGCACGCTAATGAAAATTAAAAGCTTTTCTTTCAAAGTTACAAATCAATAATAATATAGAAAAGATTCAATTTACATTAACTAATCAAAAGAAAAAGAGATTTTTTTATTTTCAATGTTTAAGAGCAAAGTGCACTAAAAAAAATGAAAACCAATGCAAAGAACAATTTGAGAAGCGGTAGAAAAATAGCAAAGACAAGAAATTTCACTCAATGTCAAACACACAATCAGATCCCAAATTGACAAAGAAGTCCCTCAAATCTAAGAGAAATTCCAAAGACTCAAATGAACCATGTAGTCTAGGTTCAAAGCGAGACAAAGCAGAATTCAAATGAAGAAGAAGCTAATCACTCAAATAACACAATAAAATAGTGGACAACCACCAAATGAATGCAAACAAGCAATAACAAAATTGACTGATCAAATGAGGACCAAAAACTCCCACGGGAGGCTCGACACACTATAGTACCTAGATGCCCTAGGGCTAGAATGTAAAATCCATAGAAAAGGGAAAACAACCAGAGGATGAAGGTCACAGACAGTCAAACAAGGCTTCAGAACACTCAGGCAGTCCAAAAAATGACACCAAAACCACAAACCAAGATTAGAAAGCCCAAAAAGGAGAAAACCCTAGCACCTTACAGAATTGGCGTGTCTGTCAGGCTGCAACTAGCGCCAGAATAGGATTGGCGCAGGTGATAAACTGGGAACTTGCACCAGCTAGCGTGACTGTTAGGGAAAAAACCGTGCTAGTCGAGTTTACTAATGGAAAAGATGAAAAATAGAAATCCAGAAGCAGATCAGGGATGGTGAGGCTAAACAATAGTTTAACACTGAAAAAGAGTGAACCATAAGAGCTGATCAAGTAGGCAAAGACCAAAATCAACCAAAAAGACAAGACAAACTCCAATCAATGTCTCCCCAGCGGAGTCACCAGTTTTTTGGAGAGGTAAATCCCCTCTGCGAACAGAGGCGATCCCTACTAGCCCAGATTGGGTCTAGCAACAACTGAGTCACGCTAAGACACAAGTTCCTAATTGCAAAAGACTAAGATGCGACAAGAGGCCTACCTTAAGTCCTATGCTGTCATTGTTTGTGGAGAAGATGATGCTTCCTTCCCCCACTTTGGCAAATCACAATTCTCTCACTCAATGCGATCAAACACCTGCACGTACAAGAAGAAACAACAAACAAACAAGCGTAAAACCTAATACATGCAATTATGTATCAGTTAGAGAAGATACAACTCATCATGTAAAACATGAACATCTGAGTGGAACCATAATCGAAGTCGCTTATTATTAATCAGAAAAAATAAAGATACAACTTGAGCTCTGATGCTAGATCTTCCTTCGGCAGGTCGATAAAGGAGTACGTCTCGGTAAAGCTCGTCGGGACAAGGACAAGTCTCTCTCTCTTCGGCTATCTGACGATAGTCTCCTTACAATTGATTCAGCTCTATTCAGGCTATCTTGCAAAGAGAAAATGACAAGCTTATATAGATGGTGGATGGGGAGTCTGAATCCCTACAATGGTGGGATTGGCCCTATCCTCAAGGAAGCTTCCATGATAGGTGGAAAACCACTTCCCATACATGGAGATCTGGAGCCAAACCTCCCAACTCAAATAAGAGACCAGTTCAAAATTTGGTTGGAATCAAACTTCCGCCATTTATATTTTAAAAACACTCCTTATTAAGCTTGGTGCGGGTGATACATTGGGATAAAGCGCCAGCTAGAGCGCCCTCTTTGGTGGATTTCCCCCATTGGTGCGAGGGATGAACTAGCTAGTCGCGCCAAGGCTAAAAAGGCTATTTTTAGGGCTTTTCACAGGAAAGTGTCTTCAGGGGAATGATGGTCCTTGTCAAGGGGGATGCCATGAAAGTGGTTTCAATTCATGTCACTACTCACAGGTCACAAAATAAGCCCTCCAATGTGTGGGACGGGGGATTGCAGGGACGGTGACAAATTATTGTGTAACACCAATGAATGGCAGGATATATACTAAAGCCTAGAGGGACAGCCTCGTTGGGCCCAGGAATACTCTACTGATGAAATACAAAATATACGATAAAGACTAGAGGTGGAGACGGAAAAATTCCTCACATTTTAGGTGGAGAGATCTGGAGACATCCATGCTTGTATAGGCCTATTTATCCTTGGACCGGTATATGGTCAGATTGCGATAAATCCTGGTAGTGTATGTTTCTTGTTTGGGCCTAGGAATCCCTTTGTGAGATTGTGGTAAATCCTAGTTGAATAGATGAGGCCTTGGTCTTAGGAATCCCTTGGTGGATTGTAGTAAATCCTGCATAAACCCTGTTTGTTTTGTTGTAAGTCCCACATTCATGCTTGGAATATGGCATGGGGTTGATTAGTTGAAAGAAATATTTGCTTCAACCCATTCTATGGTTGGGCGGTACGTGGATGTCCTTGGCGTGGTTGGCTTTTTCATATGTTAATAAGAGATTTTTTCTTCTTGTTTATTATGTGTAAATATTCTTGTTATTATGTGATTATAATGGTTGTTCTATCATTTTTGACTCATTGGTTTTATGTTGGTTATAAGCATGGTTTATGAAAAATATGAGTTATGGATCTCATCATGCTTTTATTAGTAAATGAATGAATAATGAATGTATGACCTAATAGATGATATTGCAGCTATTATGAGAGGGAATCATGCCTTCTTGACATTTCTCAAATAAGTATGAAGTCCCTATTATCATATTTTTTATTATGACCTATAGATTACATTTTTTCCATGTGTTCGACGAAATTTGTCATGGTTAGGTTTGGATAGTCCAAGTCCTTGATTATGTTTTGTGTCAGAATTTTTTTATTTATGTCATTTATTATTTTGGAAAGTTTCATCAAGTTCTAGGAAGTGACATAGAATCTATACCTAAAAAGGTGGCACAAATTTCGCGATGTTAGGCACAAAATTGGTCAAAAAAGAATGCAGTCGCACCCTTGCAGTGTTTATTCATGTGACTGGAGGCCAATAGTATCATGGATGCAAGTTTTTTCATGCAACTAGTACTATTGATCAGTGAAAAGGAAATTTAGCTCAAGGTTTGGACACTTGGTAGGATGGTTTAGCTCTTGGGGGTCTTGTAGCACCCGAGGAAGGTCAATAGGGTTTTTTTGTCAATTTCACTTCCTTAAGGTGATCTAGGAGGTTTAATCATATCATAGTAGCTCTTCATCAAATATTTACATTGGTGGATCGATAAACTTGTGTAATTTTCGGAGAAGGGTGTTATAGAGTGGTATCATAGCAACTTTCGTTCTCTTTGGGTGGTGTTTGGTTTCTGTTCTCTTTGTGTGATATTTGATACCACAGAGTGTTATCAGAGCATGGTTCAACACTTGTATTGGATGGGAGGAATGTGATTATAATGCATGCATGTAGTTTTTATATGTGCTTGTTATGTATGCATGGTGATAGTCATTGTTACAGTTGTGGTTTCATGTAGAAGTTGATGATGTTGATGCTAGGATATGTTGTCATGTCAAATTCATGTCAGTTGTATATGAATTTTTTATGCATGTTCATTTTATATGTGATTTTTATGCATTAATTTTCATGGTTATGGTTGTTGTGCATTAGTTCATTGCATGTATTTTATATAATCATGATTTTGTTGGTATGTTATGATGCTGATATGTTGGTTGAGATAGAGCAGGAGAAGAATATTATTAAGGCGAGGTTGCAACACTAGACCTCGAGGTAAAAGTAGATCTTTACAGAGGTTTGTATGTTGATGCATTAGGGTTATATACATGTCTATCATTCTATTATTGGTATGGTTACATGCATAATAGATGCTAGTTGATTAGTATGGTTATATTCACATGCATCGGAAAATCATACATGGTAGTTAACTTGTTGTTAGATTCATTGCAGTCATACATATGATGATTATGGTTATTACATTTAATATATTGATGTTATATGTCTTGTGCTAATCTAGATTTTCCTATACAGATAGTTATGGTTATGGTATTTAGCTATGAGTCAATATATTTATGATATTGTGTCATACTAATTTTGACTGACTCTAGAAATGTGATAGCCTCCCCTAAGATACATTGAGGTATGAGTTTGATCATGTAATCTATTTGATTTATCTAACATGGTATGTTTACAGGATTGTTTGAATGTTTTATTTATTTCATTATATGAGTTTGTGTCTATAATATTTCATGAAGGAATGATCTTGTTTTAAGATAGTTGTACTAATACAATATATGTTGAGACAAATGATATGTACATGAGTGTAAGTGGGTGATAGTTCTAGTACTATGATTAATTACCATGAGTTGATTGTTGATTATGATATGATTTTTAGTCTTGCTATAGGTTGGTTGCAGATTAATAGTTATTTTGTCTTGATATTTGGAACACGTGACTGAGATTTTTGAATAGTTGCGGGAAAACATTCTTGGTGTTAGCAAGAAAAGGTAACACTTGATTTGTTTCTATAACTAATAGATGGGTGATGTGAAAGTACATAGTAAGACTCGATTGTAGCAAGGTAAAAAATAAAATAAAGGAATTGGGTGAGAAATCCTTCGTCTATGTTTGGAAAGCACAATCCCAAATGAACGAGTGCTTTGCATGAATACACGAAGTTTTCTTAACCTTGATTTATTAAGACACTATGTGAATATGTGTTATATTCATGAACATGTATTTGATAAGTGTAACAGTTGGTTTCTAGTTATGGCTGGATTCATCTAGGAATTGGATTCCCTTGAGAGATGGCATGGATGTGTTCATTTGCAAGGAAACATGCTTGGTATACTGAGGTAAGGTAAATGGTATATTGTTATATTTACTTATAAATTGAAAATTGTGTGCTTATGGAAGTATGATGCAAGGTATTGAATGGAAAAGAGACTGCCATGAAATATTAAAAAAGGCTTGGGTCGATTTTTCCCTTGGAGGCATTTGGAACCATGGGGTTGAGTCATGGTGTATGTTGCTAGTTTTGTGCTTTCGACATTTTGTGATTTGTTTGAATTTCATTTGTAGTTTTTTTTTTACTGTGCATAGCCATTGTTACACTGAAAACTGTCACCTTGACATTCTGCTGACTGTATGAGCTCATTATTACTCATACTTCCTCCTTTTGCAAGTCCAATATACCAGCTCCTCATGTCAAGGTTCAAAATCAGAGAAAAATCCCTAAAATCCCCTAAGAATTGGTATCGCACTTTCTCTATGCATTCCCTGCGGTCCCGCACCTAAATCTCAGCCTGCATGCGGAACCATACCGCACGTTCTTTGTGTAATGGGTGCAGACCTCTGTAAAACATAAAAAGGCGAGAAATGATTAACAAAAGTGAATTCCGTGAATTTCACAAGATTCTGTGAATTTTAATTTTCGGGAATGGATACGCTTTGAAGAGGTTCATGCATCCCTCACTTGATGGAGCTAACCCCTTGATGTAAGGAGC
>CM076572.1:1178798247-1178936811 GCA_034641835.2 Pinus albicaulis | reverse complement strand
ATTTTTTGTCTAGGACCTTTGCTCGCATTTATGAAAGCCTTCAAACCCTGACTTCTACTATACCCATTTTCTCCGAAGCCCTTAAGGAGATGGGCCTTTTCCTCATCTAAATGATCATCATCAGAAATTCTAAGAGCTCTCGTAGCTAAAGTGTTTAGGACCCCAATTTTGTGAGCAGGAAAATGATGAGAACCAGAATGAAGATACTGCTCAGTGTGTGTCTTTTTCCGAAAAACACGATGCGAGAAAGAGCCATTATTATTTCTAGAGATGAGAACATCAAGGAAAGGAAGGCTCCCCTCATTCTCCGTTTCATAGTGAACTTGATGGAATCAGATTGATTATTCGAACAGCGTTGAAAGAAGCCTCTGGTATTCTGCATCCATGGGGACCGTTGATGAAGGTATCATCTCTGAAACGACTACCATATCTTTAGGTTTTAAAAAGGAGCGAGGCCGCTAAAGCTCTAGATTCAAAATCTTCCATAAAAAGGTTGGCCACTACTGGCGAGAGCGGGGAACCCATGGCGACACCACAAGTTTGCTCATAAAATTATCCTTCAAAACTAAAAAAGGTAGAAGTGAGGCAAATCTCCACTAAATTAGCAATATCAGGATCAGTGATACGCCTGATAACTTCCACTGCCTCCATGATAGGAATGTTCGTGTAGAGAGAAACAACATCAAAGCTAACCATAGAGTCATTAGGTTCGCAAACCCAACTTTTTAACTCATGAACAAAAGAAGCAGAATCTTTCACGAAAGAATCTGTCTGACCAACAAGAGGCTTTAGCTTGCGAACCAAATACTTAGCTAGGAGATAAGTGGGCCCACCAATAGTATTAACAATGGGTCTAAGAGGAACACCCTCTTTATGAATCTTGGGGAGCCCATAAATCCTAGGAGTGACAGGATTGCTTTCAATAAGTTTTGAGCTCATAGAACCCACAGTGCAACTCGATTTAATAGCATTGGCAACTATCTTCGAGACTTTATTAAGAGGGTTCTTAGAGAGCTTCTTATAACTCCCACTATTACAAAGATGGTCAAGCATCTTTGCTCTATAATCATCCTTATTCAAGATTACAGTTGCACCACCCTTATCAGCCTTGAGGGCAACAATATCAGGGTTTTGATTAAGGGCTTTAAGAGCCATAAATTCAGCTTTGTTAACATTGCTCCTCGGAGGCTTAGCTTTCCTAAGGGCCACAGCACAATCCTGCCTAATGACATTTTGCAAGCTCTCCGATAAATCTTTAATACCATATTCTATACTACAAATAATATCATCACGAGGAATTTTTCTAGGAGCAAGAGCGAAATTAAGGCCCTTACCTAATAACGAGAAAACAGATGAATCAAAAGAGAACCTAGAGAGATTAACAACTCTTTTATTATCTTTATTACTACTATTATTATTATTGTTAATACTACTAAAGATGTTATTAATATTATTATTACTAATATCAATATTATTGTTATAATTATTATTACCAATATTATTATTATTATTATTGCTATAGTTATTAAAATCACTAATGCTAATATTATTCTTACAAATATTGCTATTATTATTATTAATAATATTACTATCTTTGTTAGTAACGCTATTGATATTAATAATATTACTATTGTTATTAATATTATTATTCTCTTTGCTCATATCCATATTAATATTAAAAATATCATTATTGTTTATATAATTAAAATTAATATCATTTTTATCAATTCGAATATCGTTATCATTAACATTAACTTTATTATTAATATTGTGATTATTAATGGTGTTAAAATTATTACTATTGTTATTAATAGTACTAAAACTATTAATCTTAATATTATTGCTAATAATGTCATTGGTGCTGTCAGTTTCAATATTATTCCTAGAAATAATATTATTATGACTAATATCTACGCTAGCATTAAAATTAAAATTGCTATGGTTGGAATTATTATTATAATTAAACCTACCACCGCTAATAAAGTTTTTACCAATACTCGTCATCGAATCAGAAAAGCGAGAACACCGCTCCAGGTGTAAGAAAGAAGACAAGCGGCAATGTCTTGTTACCATCCTTAAACTCGCTTTGGAGAACCACACATTTTGGTGTAGAGCTCAAAAGAATTCATTGAATACGAAAATTATTTGACCCATCCAGGGAACTTTATGCGACTAGAAAGGGTTACAGCAACCATCGAAGCGTTGAGAGAGAACAAGCGCAGCATCGGGGATTAAGAGAAGAAAGAAGACAACAAAGCGCGGGGAACACGGTCATTCGGAAACTCTACGATCACGGAGGAACAATATAACTGCCGAGGGTTCGGGATTTATTAAATGGGTATGGGCAAAGTTTAGAACCTTGAGGAAAGAATAACGAGCGGTCACATAGCTAGAATCCATGCAATGGTTATGTAATCTTAGGGCTGTCAAAGCTCGATGTACCAGCTCTTCCAACTTGCGTTTGAACAATCTCCACCTCAGATCTCGTATCGCCGAGTCCACCATCTGGATTAACCACGGAATCTAGGGATTCATTGCTCACCGATGACGAATGAAAAGAAGAAGAACTTTTATTATTAACAAACGAATTATTTGACTCATGGTGGGAGTCAATCAGTCCACGCAAAGCAGAGACTTGTTCCCTGCTAACCCTGCTACGAGAACCGCTATCAAGATGCGCATCCACATTATCCTGCTCCGAGCTTCGAACGGACTTTTCGAACTTCTTAACTTGCTTTCTTCTAGCTGATTCCTTCAGACGTTCAGCTTTCAATGCTGAAACAGCATCGATCATCGACCAAAGCGGACCTGCAACAACGAAAGACAATTCAAGGTGGACAGACAGCAGACTTCTAGAAAGCATATCAAGACATCTTCTCAAACCACGAATTTCAGAACGCAGAAGAGCCAAGCTGGCTCTTTTAAAAACGAGAAGATTCTTGGAGGAATTAAGATGATGCTTAATCCTCGCAAAAGAGGGAATGACACCAGCATCTCTGCACCGCTTTAAAAATGAAAGATCAACATTGTTTCTCTCTACACGAACATTCCTATCATGGAGGCGGTGGAAGTTATCAGGCGTATCACTGATCCTGATACTGCTAATTTAGTGGAAATTTGCCTCACCTCTACCTTTTTTAGTTTTGAAGGAGAATTTTATGAGCAAACTTGTGGTGTCGCCATGGGTTCCCCGCTCTCGCCAGTAGTGGCCAACCTTTTTATGGAAGATTTTGAATCTAGGGCTTTAGCGTCTGCTCCTTTAAAACCTAAGATTTGGAAGCGGTTTGTAGATGATACTTTCATCAATTGGTCTCATGGACAGCAAGAATTAGAGGCTTTTCATCAGCACTTGAATAATCAATCTGATTCCATCAAGTTCACTATGGAAACGGAGAATGAGGGGAGCCTTCCTTTCCTTGATGTTCTCATCTCTAGAAATAATAATGGCTCTTTTTCGCACCGTGTTTTTCGGAAAAAGACGCACACTGAGCAGTATCTTCATTCTGGTTCTCATCATTTTCCTGCTCAGAAAATTGGGGTTCTAAACACTTTAGCTACGAGAGCTCTTAGAATTTCTGATGATGATCATTTAGATGAGGAGAAGGCCCATCTCCTTAAGGTCTTCGAAGATAATGGATATAGTAGAAGTCAGGGTTTGAAGGCTTTCATGAATGCAAGCAAAGGTCCTAGACAAAAAATGATGATGGATTGTGGTATTGGTAAAGTTCATTTACCTTTTATTCAAGGTACTACTGACAAGATTGCTCGGATTTTAAGGAAGCATAAGATCTTGTCTTCTTTTAAGCCTTTAAACACCATTCGGAGCTCCCTTAAATCGGTTAAGGACCAGTTGGACCCAAAAAGCATGAAAGGGGTTTATTTGATCCCTTGCTCTTGTGGGACTCCCTACATTGGCGAAACTGGTCGATCGATTAATAAGAGGATCCAGGAGCATTCTGCAGATATTAGGCATGGTAGAACCAAGTCCTCAGCGCTAGCTGAGCATGCAGAGAATACGAAGCATCATATTTGTTTGGAAGATGCTAGAGTCCTTGCTAGGGTTGATCATTTCCATCATCGGAAATTTAGGGAGGCGATAGAGATTGAAAAGAGGCCTTGTACATTGAATAGGGATGATGGATGGAAGGTTAGCAGTTGCTGGATTCCATCTCTTCACTCCTTATAAGGTTCTTTCTTTTCTTTTTCTTTGGTATTTTTATTCTTTTGTTTTTGGTTTTATTATTATTATTCTATGATTTTATATTTATAAAAATAATTTATTTTTACTCTAGCTTTAATTTTATTTATTAATGTTTTTACTTATTGCTTAATTTATTCATTGATTATATCCTTTATTTTTATTTTATGTTTTTATTAATACTTTTATTTATCAATTTACTTATTTATTAATTGGTTAAAACATTTATTTTTATTTTTATAAATGATAATTCTTTATTTTTAATTTTATTTGTTAAAAATTTAAATAAATAATTAAATAAATAAAATTATTAATGTATTTATTTATTAATTTATTTAGTTATTGATTAAATCCTTTATTTTTAGTCCTAATTAAAAAATTTAGTTATTAATGTATTTATTTTATTTTGACTTTGATTATTATTTTACTTTTTATTTTATTTGATTTATATTTATTTTTATATTTATATTTATATTTATTTATTTATTTATATTTATTTCTTTATATTTATATATTTTATTTTTATTTATATATTTATTTTTATTTATTTATTATTATTATTATTATTATTATTATTATTATTATTATTATTATTTATTTATTTATTTATTTATTTTTTATTTTTATTTTTTTTGTTGGTGTCATTTCAGTTTTTAGGCTTGATTTTATATCATTTTAGTTTTGACTAGCGTTTTTAGGGTTGGGTTTGTTATGTTTTCTGTTTTTATTTCTATTTTTATTTTTGACCGTTAAATTTGGGTTTTGACCGTTGCTTCTCTCTTTCTGGTATAAATTGGGTTTGTCAGATCAGCCAATCTTCATTATCCTGATGATGAACTACAGTTGGTAGTTCGAAACGCGTCGTTCCTAAAACTCTCATGTGATTATCCGGAAGATTTATATCTAATATAAAATCTACCCAATATCAAGAAAAATCAGCCCCTTAATATAATTTGAAACTAAGAACATTAACCTTGAATAAATGAGAAAAAATGCCTAACATTAATAAATTCTACCAAAATTTGTTCTCCTCAACCCTTGAAATTCTTGGTGAGTTATTAGAAAATGGTAAAAATAATCTAATTAAAATTATGAATATCAAACAAAGTTCACAAAGAAAGGTTTGAAAAAAAAATAAAAAAATAAAAGAAAAAGAACAAGAGAGAAGTAAATTTAGAGTACATGACTTTAAGTAAAGGTAGTGTTAAGTTCCTTTTTCCTTTTATGATTGTGTAAACAAGTGATCCGTGAGGATCCAAAAAAGGCTCAAAATTTGAAGTCCTCAAATCTCAGCAAAACCAACACCAAGTCATAAATATTGTCGAGATGATTCCAATGGCATGAACGACACCTCAATTTGAGTCCATATGAAAAAGTTATGCTCATCTAAAGTTTTGAGGAAACGTGCAAAATTTTGGCACTAACAGTGCCATGTGGCACCACTAGAAGGGGCCACATGGCACCCTATGGAGGTTCAACATGTCACCCACTAGGCACTCCATATGGCATGATGTGGCACCTAGTGGCTATTGACATGGTTGGATAAGTGGGCACACCCTCACATGGACATGGACAAACCCAAGGTTTTCATGTGGCCTAATCATCGAGCACCATGTGACACCCCACGGTAGGCCACTTTGTCTACCTATTTAAAAAAATTGGTTGTAATGGCCACGTGTTCAACCCCTAACCTTGGTGGTGTCACTATATGGTCTAATTGTTGTGCCAGCAGGGATGGTCATTAATAAACAACAGGCGTCGATTATATTTATACAAATGTTATGTTTTAAAACTCAAATGGGTAGAGTGTCCATAGGGTTTGGACCTGAGACCCCTACCAACCAACAAACGCACAATTGTGTGCCGACGGGGTACATTGTAACGTCTTCCTCAGAATTTAATATCTAAACCACCTCAATGAATTTGAATAGGGGCTAAGAGGAGAACACGGTGGAACAGGGATGCAAAACTTGGCATGTGGGGAATGACAGCCACCCTTGGGAACAAATTTTGAGGAAGATTCCCAAGGCATATTGTAGGTAATATTCTGCAAGAATATTCCTAAAATATTATGAAATGTTGTGACATCTTGAAGATTCCCTAAGGGGTCAAGAGGTGAAAGTGGCAGAAAATATGAATTGTATAGTCATTTATCAAGAAATTTTGAGACGAATCCACTTGTGCAGTCATAATTTGGATTTGGGAAAAAAAAATTGGGTCGTCCCTAGATGTGAGGTATTTCCATGTATTTTTCACTATTTTGATAAGATAATATAGAGGCCTCTCCACTTTAAATTTGACCCTGGAGACATATCTCATACACTGTGAGTAAACTTTGTTATCAAGTATTGGTGCATTTTCTATATTTCCTTATTTTTATGCCACTTATTCACGGATGTCGCATTTGTGGTATTTTCATGTTCTTTAAATAATTTTCTTTAACATCACTAAGGAAAATATCTTGGATCATGTTGGTATCAAAGAGGATTTCTTTGATGTTAATTTTGAGTGTGATGCTTACTAGGGCCAAACTCAAAGACGGTGAAGGAAAACTCAAGTTTTTTAATGCCAAGATTGGACTTGCAACATGAAGAAAGAAAATGGAGGACAATGGCATACACATAGAGAATTACCAAGCTTTCCACAAGGCCTTCTACTAGATGGTAGATAAGGTGGAAATTTTGTTTGCATATTATGAAAAGAGAATGGAAAAAGAGGGCAAGAAAGAGGGGGGCCCAATAGAGTTGGAGGATAACCTCCTGAATCTCCATATTCAATTTCAAGCCCTTCCTCTTCCCCTCATTCTTATCATTTAAATATTCACCAAATAAATGCTTCTAAAAATCCATTTTTAAAATTAGATGTGAAATTTGATTTGACCATGTTTAATGGAGAAGATAATGTAGAAAATTTAAATAATTTAATTAGATAGCTTGAAGTGTATTGTTGGATACAATAGGTTGAAGAGGATGAAGCAAAGATTCAATTGGCATCTCTCCAGCTGGGAGGCACAACTCTTGTATGGTGGGAGAACAAACTTTAGAAAGGTAATTTGCATAATGGTAAACTCCTTTAATCATGGTCTAAGTTTATTTCTGCATTAAGAGGGAAATTTTACCCATTGGGATAAAGAGAATAATTTGACTAAACCTATAGTCAAATTAGAATATTTGTATGACTTGAAAGATAGATTCAAAAAGGTGACCAATAGAAAATTACAAATTTCTACCTTAAGGTTTGAATTGGTAAACCTTGGATCTGATCAAAACCCCTAGAACATCGATTTAGGTCTTGATCTTTCATAAGAAGAAATATATGCTTTCATTCAATTGTTAAAAAGATATAAATATGTGTTTGCCTAGAGTTATAGTGGTCTAAAAACTTATGATACATCTATCATCCATACTATTTATTTAATAAGATCGATTGGATTTTTCACCTCGTCCTAAGGATGAACCACATTAGTTGGTTCGAAATGACGACCAAATCCTACTGATGTGATTAATCAGCAAAACATTTATCTACTTTATGGATCACAAAATTCTTAGATCTAACAATACTATTCCTATGTTGCCAAAAGATAAACCAATTCAACAAAAGCTCAAAAAAAATCATCTAAATTTAGAAGCTCAGATTAAGACCGAATTAAACAAGCTACTTAAAGCCAAAATTATCTTTCCAGTCAGACATTTTAAATGGGTTTCTAATCTTGTACTAGTGAGGAAAAAGAATGGAGATATTAGGATTCGCATAGATGTTAGAAATTTAACAAAGCATGTGATAAGGATAATTTTTGTCTTCCACTAATGGAACAAATTTTACAGTATGTCACAGGTTCAGACCTAATGTCATTTCTAGATGGTTTTTCGGGCTATAATCAAATTCTGGTAAATTCTGAAGATAGGTTGAAGACTACATTCAGAACCAAATGGGGAATATATGTTTACCAAAAAATTCCCTTTGGATCAATAAATGCAGGAGCTACTTTTCAGAAAGAAATGGACATTGCTTTCAAAGGTTTGATTAATAAATCAGTTGTGATATATCTAGATGATATTGCAATATATTCAAAGAAAAGGAATAATCACCTTCATGATTTAAAGCAAGTTTTTGAAAGATGCAGAAAATTTGGGATTTCTTTAAATCTCAAAAAATCCTTCTTTGCTTTAAGTCAAGGTAAGCTACTTGTTTTATTGTATCTAAAGAAGGAATTTATATTCATCCTTATAGATTCAAACCAATTTTATAAATTCCTTTACCACATAATAAAAAGTCCATGCAATGATTTCTTGGTCAAATCAATTTTGTTAAAAGGTTTGTTCGAGATTTATCACAAATTGTTTTACCTTTGTAGGTGATGATAAAGAAAAAAGATATCTACAAATGGGATCAAATTGAAAAGGAATCTTTTGAATCAATAAATAAATCCATTGTAGATGCTCCATCATTATCAACTCCTAATTATTCTAAGTAATTTGTGTTATATAATTTTGCTTCTGAAAAATATTATGCGGCAGTTCTGACTCAAATGAATGAAAAATAGATCGAAGCCCCTATTTCTTTATTTAGTTCTCACTTACGAGGAGCCAAATTAAATTATTTTGATGTCGAAAAAAAAGTGTTTGCAGTTTTTAAATCTGTAAAGCATTTCAGACCTTTCCTCCTAAAAACACATACAAAAATAATTGTTCATTTCCTAGTTGTTAGGCAATTATTAGTTCAAAAGGAATTAGGAGAGAACAGGGCTAATTGGGTTACTACTTTGCAAGAATATGACTTGGAAATAAAACTAGTTAAACTAGTTAAAGGTCAAGGTTTTTGCAAACTAATAAATGAAGCATTGGCTAGTACAACAAATGAAGAAAAATAAAGTAATATTCAAATCCCAGAGGTATGTGATATTGAAACTAAATCTCAATATGTTGATTTGATTTATTATCTGAAAAATGATCATGCTCCAGTAGAACTGAATTATAAAAGTAGAAGAGCTTTGAGACTTAAAGCTAATCAATATCGTCTTGTAGATAATGTCTTATTCAAAAGAAATTATGATTTTGTTCTACAAATATGCCTTGAGAAATATGAAGCTAAAAAAGTTTTATAGGAAATACATGATGGACTAGTTGGAGGACATTATAGTGGAGATACTATCGCCCATAAGATACTCCATGCAGGGTATTATTTGCCAACATTTTTCAAAGATACTCACGCTTATGTATGAAAATGCAAGGTTTTCCAAACAGCGTCAGGAATGGAAAAAGGACCACCACTGCCTTTACAACCTGTCAATATTGAACAACCATTTCAGCAATGGGGATTCAATGTTATAGGTGAGATTGTTCTAAACTCTTCAAAGCAACATAGGTACATCTTATCTGCTATAGATTATTTTACCAAGTGGGTAGAATACATTCCTTTACAGGTAGTCAACTCTAAGAATGTTATTGATTTCATTAATCAGTATATTGTTACTATATTTGGCTTACCTAATGCTATAGTTTTTTATAATGCATTGTATTTTTTTCCTAAATTGCCATTACTAAATTTGCCCTAAAAATAGGATTTAAACTTAAATATTATGCTAATTACTACCCACAAGGTAATGGACTAACAGAATCAACTCACAAGAACATCTTAAGGATAATCAAGAGAAATATTGATGAAAAACAAAATAATTGGCAAAAATATCTAATATTTTCCCTGTGGGCTAACAAAATCACTAATAAAGCTTCATTGGGAACTTCCCCTTACCAATTGGTACACGAGAAAGAAGCAATTTTTCCCCCTAATTTATCTTTCCCTTCACTTGCTTTAGTCCAATTTATATGGGAACAACCTTGTTTTGCTTTGCAACTAAGGATGGCTCAAATTTTAAAATTGGAAGAAGAAAGAGATAAGGCTAAACAAACCACATTCAACATCAGAAAATGGTAAAATATAGATTTAATACATCTTCAGATAAAGAAAAAAAATTGAAATAGGTGATTTAGTTTTGAAATGGGATAAAACCCATGAGGAAAAGGGTAAACACACCAAATTCCAAAAGCTATGGGCCCTTGGCCCATTTCAAATAGTTGAAAAAATTGGCCCATCAACCTTTATTCTGCAAGATTTAGAAGGGAAGAGTGATTTTCTCCTTATTAATCGGCTAATGCTTAAGAAATATTTCGCTTGAAAATTTTAGGTTTGTATAAACTTGTGCATAGATTTATATTAAAGTAATTTTAGTTTATTTTTTCTATTTTTATTTCCAATAAAGTGTGAGTTATATTACTATTGACTTCATCTTGGCATATCTCGTCAATAACATGAAATTTAATCAATTAAGGGTAAAATTATCGAAAGAGAATAATATCAATTAAGACTTTATATTGTTTTTCTTCAACTTCTAAAAATCTTTTATCGAGTAAATTTGTAAATACTTCTTTACTTGAAACATTAAAAGGTCTAATTGTCTTTTGATCAGTCATGAAAATTATATTGTCAAAGAATAAAGAATATTTTGAAGTTTTAGCATATTTTGACTCGAATTATCATCCAAATTCTGAAAAGAAAAATATTACCTCCTCATCCACTAAAATTACATTTATTAGAGTGTAATTCAAAAATATCTAAGAAAAAAGAAAAAATATATATCTCTCAAACTTCAAAGATAATAGGTCTCATCATGAGCCAAGTTACCATGATCATGGGAAACTAATGGTTTTGGCATTATCATAATTGTTCACCAAACTAGGATAATGGCTTATAGCTTTAAATCCTATAAGACAAGAGGTATTATAACAAGATCGCTTGTTCAATCTCATTATAACTTGTGAATGGCATTGTCAATATCCGATCCCCAAACCAGGAAAATGGCTTTTAAGTAACAAAAGAAATAAAAATAAAATAAAAAGGTTAATACCTCTAAAAGTGTTATTCTAAGTGGATGGGATTCTAGTATTATTTGGTTAAAAGGTAACCCTGTCAAGGCTATCAACGTTTGTTGGCAGCAATGGTTCTACCAATGATAAATAAGTCTATCTTTAACGCTAAACTTCTATAGTTTTGCATTTTTATATTTATAACTGATTAAATGACTAACAGAGGATAACGAACATTTTTATCATTAACAACTTTCGAAGATTTATAAAAAGATGAGTTCTTTTATTCAGAATAGTTGTAAATCAATATAGATTTCAATAATTCCCCGATCGGGGTGATGTATATGGACATGTTGATGAAGATGGAGTTTAAAAGAAAAGAAAAAAAAAAAAAAAAAAAGAGAAAATGAAAGGTACTACCAAGCTTACAAAAAATATACATATAGATTTCAATAAATTATAAATATTTTTTATAAATTTTTCTCTCAATTAATCAAAATTCATTCCATTTATACAGAGATAGCTGCTTTACCCGGTGTGTCGCCAACTATTGTAATACTCAACAACTCCCCATGATTTATTGTTAATCAACCAATAAATAATGGGGACCCTTTTAGATTAATAGTTTTTAAGTAAAAAAAATTATTTTAATAAATTAGGCAATTTATTAGCTTTATTGTTGAAACATTTGATAAATAAAAAAATCCCTTTTATAAGTGATCATATATACGAAAAAAGGGTCTTAAACGAAGAAAAACTTAAATCTTTTTCCCTTCTCAATTATCACAAAACTCAAATATCGGAGCTTTCTTATGTCGAAACCTCTCGTGTATCGACCCATCCTATAAAATCCTCGATATCTGACTTCCTGATGCCTTCCCTGTAACAAAGTCTTAATAAACATAATTATACAAGGAATAAAAGGAAAAAATAGTGGACCTGCGTTCATATATATAATATTAGAATTTATCGTATCGGAACTAGTAAAAGAAAGAACCATTGTAATACCTTTGATACCCTATCTCCGATATTCAAAGACCTACAACTCATTTCATCCTCTTATTTCTGATATTTTCTCTTTACTCGTATCAGAGTTTCCAATTGGAAGTATTCCTTAAATCTTCTGATAAAAATGCTCTGGTATTATGACTCCTTCCCGCTTATATTATAGACCGTTATATATTCAAACGGATTGGAAGGAAGATATAGGAATCAATTATATCATAAGTTTTAAGGAATTAAACATTGTCAACCTTCTGGTATCTACATGTCGATATGCTGACTGTACCACATCCATGTGATAGCATGTTTTAACCTTTAGTTACCAAATGAGGTGAATTTATCATGTCTGGGAATTTTAAATCAAATAATAATGGAAAATTCACATCTCCATGATTTGCTCATTAATACAGATATCGTTGTAGGAATTCGTTTATTACCTTAGAGAATTATCTGCTACCATATTTTCGTATGTTTACTGTGTTTTTCATTTTCAGGACAATCCTAAAAGGAATAATTCACCAGAATGTCTAAAGCAGCCAAAGGGAGGAAAAATCCAGTAGCCCAACAACCATATATTGTGCCTGCAGTAGAAACCATCGAGATGTCTCCCATGTTCACAGATACAACGTGTACTGAATATTTTTACAATTCTTCTTGAGAATCCATGTACAAGTTGTTTGAAGATGAGGAACCAAAAGAAGTCGTTAAAACAGCTACAACCTTCAATACTTCTTCGAGTTCAGTAGCTACATACAGTAATGTAGCTAACTCATTTATGCAAAGAATAGCAGCCCGACCAAAATTATTACCTTATACAGACCTAATCAAATGGGTAATAGACAATGTGAATATTTCACAGAGGAACTTCTTGACTCAAAGGTACACAATTATTGGATCATTTACCAGCAACAACCTCGCCAAAATGTAACATTTACCTCCTCCCCAAAATAAATATGATAGACATTTTATCGAGAATTTTGCAAAGAAAAATGGACATCTAGCTGACTCCGTCAAAGATTGGAAGAGATATGAAACAAGCACAAGCAGGATGATAAAGGTATTTATTATATTGCCTCTCTTGCAAGTCCATATTGTTATGTAGTTGCCATGCTCTGTAGAATTTATGGCCATGAAAATGCTCAAAAGTTTTCAGACCAATGGGTTCCATTGATTTATTTTTCTTATAATAGAGAGATTATGGATTAGGGTAATAACTTGTCTGATAATATTGCTACTCAAATCATCAACTACATAAATAAGCGCAATTTCTCTCAAAATATAGTTCCTCCCTTCTTTATGAGTGTTTATATCATGGACTCCATTTGTTTCTCTTATGATTTTTCCTTCTTATGATGGAAATGAACCATTCAAAACCTGACTCCTATTCACATCTACCACGACCTACTTTGCGAAACCAAGTACAAGCCTCATTTCTACAAAATATTTCATAAGATTATGCTACCTATTTACCAGTATATGTTTGATGCCAAAGCCCCTAGACTCTCACTCGAGGCCAATAATGATTTATCATCAATTGGGGACTAGATCGAAGAGGAGTCCTTTACCTATGTCCGATTATATGGAAGTATAGATAGTCCCCATATATTACCCCTTTACGTCCCTCACAAGTTACTGACCTGAGAGATTGCTTATCATACTATTGGAGAAGGAGTGTCAAAAGTCCTAAATCATGCCAAAAATACAACGTGGCCACCTTTTCCCATCTGATGTGGAGTCTATGCACTAGATAACTACAAACATGCTATTCTGGAGATAGATGAAATCCAAACGATAAATTTTCCAACAATTCCTAATAGACGGTATGACCCTAGTGGAATTACCAAGAAGTGACAACCCAATCTAGTATTAGGCAATTCATACTAGATTGACCATTTCTTGGATCTTTTGTTTCAAACGGTAGCCCTCAAGAGAAGATTGATCATTTGAGGATAGATCTTATGGCATTGAAACAAAATATCCGAGAATTTTGAGGCACCATCTTGCAATACAATAGCATAATTAGGGAGCTTAGAGTGGTATGTGTCAAGTTAGCGACCGGATTGTCTAGCATTGAGTGGCGGCTTAAGTCCCTCACGAGGTAGCAAGCAGAGTATACTTGGGGTTTTCATAGCAGTCCTCTTTAGGTGTACATCGAAAGGGCTTACAACGCTATCATCCCATCTCTATACATTAGAGAGAAAGGAGTAGATATTTCTATATGGATCTTGTCAATTGAACGAGCAGAGCCACATGAGTTAAGCATGGAGCAACATTTGAGTAGTGTACTTGTTCCATGTGCATGTAATCATGCATTTTATCCTTCCCATTGAATGGATTGGTGGGATATTCTGAGTTGGTAATATATTAATGGAGCACAGTTGGAGCCATGGGGAATGAGCACTGATGGATGGCTGAGGTGGCATTGGGATCTAGACGGATCTATTGATGACAGGTTTAGTGATAGGTTGATTTACGATCCAAGTATTGATGGATTATTTCATGTTTGGTTAGTATGGAATCATGATGTGACCTAGTGGTTTGTATGGGATCCTAGTTTTAGTGTACATATGCCTCTATAGTGGACAGACGCAAATTGCTTGAGGGAAAGCAATCTTGGGGTGAGAGGATTTTTAATATTCCCATTTTCAGTTTCCCTTAGGATGGACTTCCAGGGTTGGTGGCATCCAGTTTACAGGAGCGATATTTCATCATCAGAGGACCTGAAGTGTTTTGGAGGATTTTTATGGGGTTCGACAGAATTCGCTTACTATATTTCACCATCTAACCCCTTGGTGAATTCATTCAGGATTCACGGTAATGCTTATTGGTTGCAGTTCCATTTTTTGGAGGCCAGATCCAATGTTGCAACAAATATATCCTGGGGCCATATTTAGTTGGAGGATCCCATTTAAATTATCATCCAGTTATTTGTAAAAGCATTTTTTTATTAATATAAATAAAGTTAAGATTCCATGCATGTGTTTATTGTCTGTTATGAGTTGTAGTTGGTATTTCTTAGTTTTAATGTTAAATTTATAGTACAATATGAGATTTGATTGTTGAATTTATGGAAATATTTTTCTTAAGCAAAAATCCAAAGGAAATTATCAAATTTAATAATTGGGATATTGCAGAAATCCATTCTTAAAGAAGCAACTTACATTTACTAATGTGATTTTGTGGGGTTTTTCCAAGTGGAATTGGACAATGACAAGGATATGAAACACATATTTCATTTAAGACCCCAAGGTTTGGGACATGTTGTCTTATGTACAAAACCTCACTTTCATCCCCCTTTAGATACTTTAAATTTAATGCTAATGTGAGTTAAGACTCCTAACTTGATTTTGTAATTATTGAGACTAGATGCTCCAATCTCAATTGGAAATACCTCACTAGCCTAGATCCATCTTAACCTCGGATCTATCAAGTGCCTAAAGGGATCAAATATCTCGAGGTGCAAACCTATTTTTTGAGCGTAAAAATTGAGGAAATGTTTGCATCTCAAGTGATTTGATCTCCCTCGGCGCTTGATAAATCTAGGGTTAAGATGAATCCAGGCAGGCTTTTGTCGTGCGCGGTCACATAAAATTAGTTGAACGTCTAATTATTCTAATCATTTTAAATATGCTAAATATGTGTAAGATTAATCTGGGTCAATTTAGTTTTCAATTTGCTCAGTTGCCTCAATTTTTTGGGATGATAGAGACTATTAATAAGTTGAATGATGAAATAAAAATTGTGAATACAAAGTCACAATGTAGCAATGTTGAATGGGAGAAAATGTGAATAATAAGAATGTAGTCAATTACAAATAGTCTTCATTGTGATCAATCTCAACCTATTTTCTTCTATTGTTCTTATTGTCACACTAGTTAGTTTTTCCCATATTTTCATATTGATCATCTGAAAAGAGCGGTTGAAATCGTAGACCATTCAAATATTTAACTCAATCTATTGTAGTAAATGTCATACCTTATCTCTCTTGGTCTCCAATATTAATAATAGCTTTCTCCAAAGTCAATCATTGTGACTTATGGAGTGTTAAACCCCATAGAAGTTTCAATGGTAGTTGTTTCCTATTACCTCAATTGAATGCAAAGTTACTAATAATGTTGAATGATGGAAAATAAGAATAATAAGAATGTAGTCAATTACAAATAGTTTACAGTTCCAAGAAACAAATATTTTAGGTAAGTGAACATTTTATTTAAGATGAAAAATCAAGTATTTTATTTATGGTTACATTATTGTAACACAAAAATCAATGCACATTGTCAATAATTTTTTTGTGCTTAAACCAAAATCAATGCACAATATTAATCTAATTACTTTGAAATTATTGTATATTATACATCTAGTTGCATAAAATCAAAAATAAACGTCTACACTGAAATAAATGCATCTAGTGCAAGCAATCAAATAGGATTATAAATCAACATCTGCAATGAAATAAATGCATCTAGTGCAAGTAATAAATAGGATTATAAATCAACATCTACACTAAAATCAATGCATTTACTGCAAGTAATCAAATAAGATTAAAGATCAACATCTGCAATAAAATCAATGCATCTAGTGCAAGAAATTAAATAAGACTAGATATCAACAGCTACAATGAAATCAATGCATCCAGTGCAATCAATCAAATAGGATTGGGAATCAACATCTACATTGAAATCAATGCATCTATTTCAATGAAAATCCTAAATATTCATGACTTTCTAAAACATATGTTACCTTTTGTAAAATCCTTACTTCCTCTTTCTCTATGGTTAATATTTTTTAATATTATATAATACTATATGATATTGGTATTTGTCTATGTATCTATCTTTCTTCTTCCCTCTCTCTCCCCCCTCCATGTATGTGTATATCTCCCTCCCTCTCTTATTCTCTCTCTACACCTCCATCTCTCCCCCGTCTCTCTCTCTCTCTCGACCTCAACCTCTCTCTCTTCTTCCCTCTCTCCCATCACCATCTATATCTATAGCTCTCTTCATCTCTCCTTTATCTTTTTATCTAACACCCCCAAAAAAACTCATTCTCTCTCTCCATATCTATCTATCTCCCCTCCCCCCTCTCCCTCTCTCTATCTCTCTCTTCTTCCCTCTCTCCCCCCTCCATCTATATCTCTATCTCCCTTTGTATCTCCCTTATCTCTCTATCTCACCACTCAAAAATGTGCTCTCTCTCTATGTGTGTGTGTGTGTGTTACCTTCTCCCCCCCCCCTCCTCTCTCTCTTTGTGCCTCTACTCTTCTCTCTCTATATATAGCTTTCCCTCTCTCCCCCCTTTATCCATACGATTGAGAATTTCTATTCTGTGTAATCAATAATATATGAAGATCTAGTATAATAATACTTGTAATGGAGATGATTATATTATAATATATTGGAATAATAATAGTCAATATTATTGATTATTATACCAATAACAATATATAGATAAATAAATTTTTAAGGAAATAATAGTTTGTTAACCTTACATTAAAGACATGCCAATTTATTATGATCAAATTGGTAGCTTTGTGCTTTACATTTTACATTTTGTATTTTATATTTGATATGTTATATTATACCTTACATGGTGGCGTGGATTGAAGTGGATTTCTTTATATAAAAAATTTATTACGTTTACACTATTAAGAATTCCATAAATCTTATAAGAAAAGTGTGAAAAGAAGAAAAAACAATAAATCTACCCAATATCAAGAAAAATCAACCCCTTAATAGAATTTGAAACTAAGAACATGTAAATCATTATTTTAAATGTAAATCATTATTTTCTTTTAAACACCTAGTTGTTCCTAGTCTAAACCATTTCTTACGTTTACACTATTAAGAATTCCATAAATATTATAAATAAATAAAAAGTGTGAAAAGTAGAAAACAATAAATCTACCCAATATCAAGAAAAATCAACCCCTTAATATAATTTGAAACTTAGAAAATTAACCTTGAATAAATGAGAAAATATGCCTAACATTAATAAATTCTACCAAAATTTGTTCTCCTCAACCCATGAAATTCTCGGGGAGTTATTAGAAAATGGTAAAACTAATCTTATTAAAATTATGAATATCAAACAAAGTTCACAAATAAAGGTTAGAAAAAAAAGAAAAAAAAAAAACAAACAAAAACAAGAGAGAAGTAAATTTAGAGTACATGACTTTAAGTAAACGTAGTGTTAAGTTCCTTTTTCCTTTTACGATTGTGTAAACAAGAGATCCATGAGGATCCAAAAAAGGCTCAAAATTTGAAGTCCTCAAATCTCAGCAAAACCAACACCAAGTCATAAATATTATCGAGATGATTCCAATGGCATGAATGAAACCTCAATCTGAGTCCATATGAAAAAGTTATGCTCATCTAAAGTTTTGAGGAAACACGCAAAATTCTGGCACTAATAGTGCCATGTGGCCCTTTCTTGATGTGGCACCTATTGGCTATTGACATGGTTGGATAAGTGGGCACACTCTTGCATGGACATGGACCAACCCAAGGTTGTCATGTGGCCCAATCGTCGAGCACCATGTGGCACCCCACGATTGGCCACTTTGTCTACCTATTTAAAAAAATTGGTTGTAATGGACACATGTTGAACCCCTGACCTCGGTGGTGTCACTGTATGGTCTAATTGTTGTGTCAGCAGGGATGGTCATTAATAAACAACGGGCGTCGATTATATTTATACAAATGTTATGTTTTAAAACTCAAATGGGGAGGGTGTTCATAAGGTTTGACCCTGAAACCCCTACCAACCCACAAACACACAATTGTGTGCCGACGGGGAACGTTGTAACATCGGCCTCGACAATTAATATCTAAACCACCTCAATGAATCCGGATAGGGGCTAAGTGGAGCACATGGTGGAACGGGGTTGCAAAACTTGGCAGGCAGGGAATGATTCCCACCCTTGGGAACAAATTTTGAGGAATATTCCCAAGGTATATTGTAGGTAATATTCCTCAAGAATATTCCTAGAATATTATGAAATGTTGTGGCATTTGAAGATTCCCTAAGGGGTCAAGAGGTGAAAGTGGCAAAACCATATGAAGTTTATAGTCATTTCTCAAGAAATTTCGAGACGAAACCACTTGTGCAGTCAGACTTGGGATTTGGGAAAAAAAAATTGGGTCATCCCTAGATGTGAGCTATTTCCATGTATTTGCCATTATTTTGATAATATAATATAGAGGCCTCTCCACTTTAAATTTTCCCCTGGAGACATATCTCATACACTGTGAGTAAAATTTGTTATCAAGTATTGGTGCATTGTCTATATTTCCTTCTTTTTATGCCACTTCTTCACGGATGTCGCATTTGTGGTATTTTCATGCTCTTTAAATGATTTTCTTTAACATCACTAAGGAAAATATCTTGGATCATGTTGGTATCAAAGAGGATTTCTTTGATGTTAATTTTGAGTGTGATAATTACTAGGGCCAAACTCAAATACGGTTAAGGAAAACTCAAGTTTTTTAATGCCAAGATTGGATTTGCAACATGAAGAAATAAAATGGAGGACAATGACATACACATAGAGAATGAGCAAGCTTTCCACAAGGCCTTCTACTAGATGGTAGATAAGGTGGAAATTTTTTTTGCATATTATGAAAAGAGAATCGAAAAAGAGGGCCAGAAAGAGGGGGCCCCAACAGAGGTGAAGGATAACCTCCTAAATCTCCATCTTCAAGTTCAAGCTCTTCATCTTCCCCTCATTATCATCATTCAAATATTCATTAAAGAAATGCTTCTAAAAAGCCATTTTTAAAGTTAGATGTGAAATTTTATTTGACCATGTTTAATGGAGAAGATAATGTAGAAATTTTAAACAATTTAATTAGACAGCTTGAAGTGTATTGTTGGATACAATAGATTGAAGAGGATGAAGCAAAGATTAAATTGGCATCTCTCCAGCTGGGAGGCACAACTCTTGTATGGTGGGAGAACAAACTTTAGAAAGGTAGTTTGCATAATGGTAAACTCATTTACTTATGATCTGAGTTTATTTCTGCATTAAGAGGGAAATTTTACCAATTGGGCTAAAGAGAATAATTTGACTAAACCTATAGTCAAATTAGAAGATTTGTATGACTTGAAAGATAGATTCAAAAAGGTAACCAATAGAAAATTGCAAAATTATACCTTAAGGTTTGAATTGGTAAACCTTGGATCTGATCAAAACCCCTAGAACATCAATTTAGGCCTTGATCTTTCATAAGAAGAAATATCTGCTTTCATTCAATTGTTAAAAATATATAAATATGTGTTTGCCTGGAGTTATAGTGATCTACAAACTTATGATACATCTATCATCCACGCTATTTATTTAATAATATTGATTGGATTTTTCACCTTGTCCTAAGGATGAACCACATTAGTTGGTTCGAAACGTCGACCAAATCCTAATGATGTGATTAATCCGCAAGACATTTATCTACTTTATGGATCACAAAAGTCTTAGATAAAAAATATTCAACAATACTATTCCTATGTTGCCAAAAGATAAACAAATTCAACAAAAGCTCAAAAAAATTCATCTAAATTTAGAATCTCAGATTAAGACCGAATTAAACAAGCTACTTAAAGCCAAAATTATCTTTCCATTCAGACATTTTAAATGGGTTTCTAATCTTGTACCAGCGAGGAAAATGAATGGAGATATTAGGATTCGCATAGATTTTAGAAATTTAAACAAAGAAATGATAATTTTCCTCTTCCACCAATGGAACAAATTTTATAGTATGTTGCAGGTTTAGGCCTAATGTCATTTCTAGATGGTTTTTCAGACTATAATCAAATTCTGGTAAATTCTGAAGATAGGATGAAGACTACATTCAGAACCAAATGGGGAATATATGCTTACCAAAAAATGCCATTTGGATTAATAAATGCAGGGGCTACTTTTCAGAAAGCAATGGAAATTGCTTTCAAAGGTTTGATTAATAAATCAGTTGTGATATATCTAGATGATATTACAATCTATTCAAAGAAAAGGAATAATCACCTTCATGATTTAAAGGAAGTTTTTGAAAGATGCAGAAAATTTCGGAGTTCTTTAAATCCCAAAAAATCCTTCTTTGCTGCCCACGTGGTGTAGAACAGTCAGTGATGGGGTGCACTGTTAAGGCACTCCGTCCTGTAAGGTCACCGGTTCGAAACCCGTGGGTGGGATGGGAGGAGAAAAAAATGGAAAGATTAGGATTAGTCTAAACGAAAAAAAAAAAAAAAAAAAAAAAAAAAAAAAAAAAAATCCTTCTTTGCTTTAAGTCAAGGTAAGCTACTTGCTTTTATTGTATCTAAAGAATGAATATATATTGATCCTTATATATTCAAACCAATTTTAGAAATTCTTTTACCACATAATAAAAAGTCCATGCAATGATTTCTTGGTCAAATCAATTTTGTTAAAAGGTTTGTTCCATATTTATCACAAATTGTTTTACCTTTAGAGGCGATGATAAAGAAAAAAGATATCTACAAATGGGATCAGATTGAAAATGAATCTTTTAAATCAATAAATAAATCCATTGCAGATGCTCCATGATTATCAACTCCTAATTATTCTAAGGAATTTGTGTTATATATTTTTGCTTCTGAAAAATCTTATGTCGCAGTTCTGACTCAAATGAATGAAAAACAGATCGAAGCCCCTATTTCTTTATTTAGTTCTAACTTACAAGGAGCCAAATTAAATTATTTTGATGTCAAAAAACAAGTGTTTGTAGTATTTAAATATGTAAAGCATTTCAGATCTTTCCTCCTAAAAACACATACAAAAATAATTGTTCATTTCCTAGTTGTTAGGCAATTATTAGTTCAAAAGGAATTAGGAGAGAAAAAGGCTAATTTGGTTACTACTTTGCAAGAATATGACTTGGAAATAAAACCATATAAACTAGTTAAAGGTCAAGGTTTTTGCAAACTAATAACTGAAGCATTGGCTAGTACAACAAATGAATAAAAATAAAATAATATTCAAATCCCAGAAGTATGTGCTATTGACACTAAATATCAATATGTTGATTTAATTTATTATCTGACAAATGGTCATGCTCCAGCAGAACTGAATTATAAAAGTAGAAGAGCTTTGAGACTTAAAGCTAATCAATATCATCTTGTAGATAATGTCTAATTCAAAAGAAATTATGATTATGTTCTACTAAGATGCCTTGATAAATTTGAAGCTGAAAAAGTTTTATAGGAAATGCATGATGGTTTAGTTGGAGGACATTATAGTGGAGATGTTGCCACCCATAAGATACTCCGTGCAGGGTATTATTTGCCAACCTTTTTCAAAGATACTCATGCTTATGTACGAAAATGCAAGGTTTTCCAAACAACTTCAGGAAGGGAAAAAGGACCAGCACTGCCTTTACAACCTGTCAATATTGAACAACCATTTCAGCAATGGGGATTTGATGTTATAGGTGAGATTGTTCCAAACTCTTAAAAGCAACATAGGTACATCTTATATGCTATATATTATTTTACCAAGTGGGTAGAAGTTATTCCTTTAAAGGTAGTTAGCTCTGAGAATGTTATTGATTTCATTGATCAGTATATTGTTACTATATTTGGCTTACCTATTGCTATAGTTTTTTATAATGCATTATATTTTTTCCTAAAATGCCATTACTAAATTTGCCCTAAAAATAGGATTTAAACTTAAATATTATGCTAATTACTACCCACAAAGTAATGGACTAACAGAATCAACTCACAAGAACCTCTTAAGGATAATCAAGAGAAATATTGATTAAAAACAAAAGAATTGGCAAAAATATCTAATATTTTCCTTGTAAGCTAATAGAATCACTAAAAAAGCTTCATTGGGAACTTCCCCTTACCAATTGGTATACGAGAAAGAAGCAATTTTTCCCCCTAATTTAACTTTCCATTCAATTTCTTTAGTCCAATTTATATGAGAAAAACCTTGTTTTTCTTTGCAACTAAGGATGGCTCAGATTTTAAAATTGGAAGAAGAAAGAGATAAGGCTAAACAAACCACATTCAACATCAGAAAATGGTAAAATATTGGTTTGATACCTCTTCAGATAAGAACAAAAAAAAAATTGAAATAGGCGATTTAGTTTTGAAATGGGATAAAGCCCATGAGGAAAAGGGTAAACACACAAAATTCCAAAAGCTATGGCTTGGCCCATTTCAAATAGTTGAAAAAATTGGCTCATCAACCTTTATTCTGCAGGATTTACAAGGGAAGAGTGATTTTCTCCCTGTTAATGGGCTAATTCTTGAGAAATATTTCGCTTGAAAATTTTAGGTTTGTATAAACTTGTACATAGATTTATATTAAAGTAAATTTAGTTTATATTTCCTATTTTTATTTTCAATAAAGTGTGAGTTATATTACTATTGACTTCATATTGGCATATCTCGTCAATAATATGAAATTTAATCAATTAAGGGTAAAATTATCGAGAGAGAATAATATAACTGGAATGGCACACCAACCAAACATGACCCAGGTCCAACCTAGGATAATATGCGGAGTATGTGACCTGATTAAAAACCGGGTCAATCAATGAAAAGAACTGAAGCACCTCGCAAACAGTTTTCGCACAGTCTCTTCTCCCCCACAGAAACTTCTCTCTAACCAAGAGAAAATCACGCATCCTTATTGTCAGATTTTTTCACACTTTCATCATACAATTAAATGTGAACATCTCCCGAAGCTTAGAACGGAAATAGCAACGTTAAGTCTATGCTCCCAAAAAGAGCTAGACACACCCACGCCAAAAAATCAGAAATGGAAGCAGAAACTCTTGTCTTCTACCACAGACCCTTTCCAAGCATCCACATCTGGGACAAAGAGTAGTGTTGATTCCCACACAATATACTAAGTTGGAGGAGTGGTACCATGCACCATTTGCACTGGCCATAACCACGAACCATAGGCGTACCCGCTAATGGAAACATTCAGGCACCTCTGCACCAGGCACAATTTCCACTGACAGGAAATTGACCATCCTAATAGGGGACCCAACCTTGCGCTTACGCAAACTCCCATCACGGAGATTCTCCCCCCACCCAACGCAGACGACACGATACACCATATATGATTCATATCGTCATGTATGAGAACTATGACTCGAGTTGTCTGCTCATCTGCCATAGGTGTCGAGTAAGCTGCAACTACAAGAGTAGTTGTACCTATGATAGCACAGACCCAATCTGTCTACACTATGTCGACCGCGTCTGGTCCCACCACGTCGATGATGAAATCCTTCTCGTATATAGCAACTAGCTTCGTGCATATTGAACCCCTTCGACACTACCTTGCACAGGATCAATCCCACTTAGGGTCCCTATTTCATTCATATGAGGACATCCTAGAAGCCATGACGAAGCCAGATTATCCATGGGATGCAATGCATCACCGTTCACTTTTTCTCCCCAAGCAAATGTTCAATCCAGACAAGACAGAAGAACAAGAGATCTATGTGATCGAATCAAAATATTTCCTCCCATCAGGGAAAGTCGATTCGTTCAATAATCCTATCCCGACGCTCGATGTGTTCGAAGATGAGGAACCAAAAGAAGTGGTTAGAACAGCTACAACCTTCGATACTTCTTCGAGTTCAGTAGCTACTACAGTGATGTAGCTAACTCATTTCTGCAAAGAATAGCAGCCCAACCAAAAATATTACCTTATACAGACCTAATCAAATGAGTAATAGACAATGTGAATATTTCATAGAGGAACTTCTTGACTCAGAGGCAGAGAATTGTTGGATCATTTACCAGCAACGACCTTGCCAGAATGTAACATTTACCTCCTCCCCAAAATAAATACGATAGAAATTTTATCGAGGATTTTGCAAAGAAAAATGGAAATCCAGCTGACTCCATCAAAGATTGGAAGAGAGATGAAAACAAGCACAAGCGGGACGATAAAGGTATTTATTATATTGCCTCCCTTGCAAGTCCATATTTTTATGCAGTTGCCATGCTCTGTAGAATTTATGGCCATGAAAATGCTCAAAAGTTTCCATACCAATGGGTTCCATTGATTGATTTTTCTTATAATAGCGAGATTATGGATTAGGGTAATAACTTGTCTGATAATATTGCTACTCAAATCATCAATTACATAAATAAGCGCAATTTCTCTTAGAATATAGTTCTTCCCTTCTCTATGAGTGCTTATATCATGGATGCCATTTGTTTCTCTTATGATTTTTCCTTCTTATGATGGAAATGAACCATTCAAGACCCGACTCCTATTCACATCTACCACGGCCTACTTTTCGAAACCAAGTACAAAACTCATTTCTACAAAATATGTCATAAGATTATGCTACCTATTTACCAATATATGTTTGATTCCAAAGCCCCTAAACTCTCACTCGAGGCCAATAATGATTAATCATCAATTGGGGACTGGATCGGAGAGGAATCCTTTACCTATGTCCGAATATATGGAAGTATAGCTAGTCCCCATATATTGCCCCTTTACATCCCCGACAAGTTACTGACCTGAGAGATTGCTTATCATACTATTGGAGAAGGAGTGTCAAAAGTCCTAAATCATGCCAAAAATACAATGTGGGCACCTTTTCCCATCCGATGTGGAGTCTATGCACTAGATAACTACAAACATGCTATTCTGGAGATAGATGAGATCTGAACGCTAAATTTTCCAACAATTCCTAATAGACGGTATGGCCCTAATGGAATTGCCAAGAAGTGACAACCCAATCTAGTATTAGGCAATTCATACGTGAATAAGATAAGTTTGATGATCTATTTTTTACAACTCCTACATTTCTAGATGTTACCAAGTTGGCAGCTATAAGATTAACTCATGATGATTTAATTCAGTTTAATCACACATAGAAAAAAGGATAGATCATTTAACTATGACTATATCAAAACACTTACACCAAATGCAGACAGAGACACAGAAATGACTGATGCAGGACAAGTCAACACTAAAAAACAAATACAAGAAACAAGTACTTATTTTACAGCACAGGATAGAGAGAATATAGGTGACACCCAGCTAGCTCAAATATGGGAACGATTCAGCCAGGCAATACAAGAGAAGACAACACAAATTTTACATACCCCGACTCAAAACAAAACAGTGCAAATCCATCAAACCACTGAGGGGACATCACTAACTATAGGGAATTCTGAGAAGCCCCTTGAGTTTGAAGATATAGAGATAATACCACCATTTATGACTTCGTAAATTTTTCTAAAAGTTGAATAAATCCCACCTCTTGATATATTTTACAATCCACATCATAAATTTGTCGTGAAAAGACAAAGGAAAAGAAGCAGGATTGAACAGTCCCAAACCATGATCCCTGGCAACATTGCATATCAAGTAGTCTAGAAAAATATCCAAGCCACTCTTGACGAAGATTTGGGTACATTATCACAATATGCAAGAGCCTATGCATCTGCAACTATTGATAAATTTACAGAGGTACAATAGTTGCTAATAGAAAAATATCGAAGGATTGTACAATTGGAGCAAACTCTCGAGAATGAGAAATTAGCAATTGCACAAAATTGGCAATCACAGCTATCAGAACTTCAAAGAAAATTTGATGAATTGAAGCTTCAAAGTGAAGCTAATATGAAACAACGGGATGCCCAGATAGTAGAATTACAACAAGAAATCGATAAACTGAGAATAAATCCATAAATAACTCAATTCAAGAAGGAAGCAGGGGAATTGACTACTCTCCTAGTTCAAAAACAAATTAATTTATGTTAGAAACAGGCCGACATCCATGAGTTGTGTAACTCTGCTAATATTTTGGTTAATAAGTTTTCCGATATAAGGACACATTATAAGGAAATGGATGATAAAATTTCAAATTATATACTGTGGCAAGATAGCATTGAGGGGAGATTAGCCAATCTCCCTAGAATTGAAAGGTCAAAGAAAGATATGGTTTTTAGAGATTGGGATATCAGACTTAAAAATGTTGAAGTTGTTATATCCAGTGCAAAAGATATTTCCCGAAATATACCTGAATCTATTAGTGACAATTTAATTCATTCAAATCTCATTTCTAACTGTCGAGAAGATGCATTCCCTGATATCAAGTTATCAACAAAAACATTGCAAGAATTTTATAAAAAGAAGGTTGAAGATACAAATAAAATAAAAAAATATTGACTTATAATGATATTCGCACTTCTTAGACAAACCCCAAATCCAATGGTTATTGTTAAGGTGCTTATCGAATACTACTTCCCATATGCTGCCAGCACTCCAAATGCCATGTTTACAGGTCAAATGTGTATACAACCACAATCACCGTCGATGTTGAATATTTGGGAGTAGAAGGAACGAATGAAGGCACAACCATCAACATGATTTTAGCCAGTTTTTCCAATAGAATTGCCTATCTTTACTTTATCATAGCTCATTTTTTTGAAACTGTTTTTAGATCTTTATTTTGTTTACTATTTTTGTAATCTTAATATACTATAAAAACCTCCTCATGTCTTTAGAGAAAAAGTTCTGAATTTTTTCAAGAGGCCTTGGTTTACACTATTGTAACTAAATTTCTCTTAAGGGAAGGTTGAACCGGAGCTATATTTGCATGAGCAGAGTCTTAATATATATGGTACTATTATCTTTATGTTACTCTTGTGTATCAATGAAATTGATGGTTAAGTTTTCTATAAAAAAATTCATTATATATATTTTTTTCAAACAGTTAAGCATTGTCATTATTGATATGTGTGATTGTATTATTTTAAATGTATATGAAAACAATGATATCGTATATGTGATGAGTTTCAATTAATTAATTTAATTAACTATTTAATTAAATTAATTATCTTTATTTGTTTTCACTCCAAAAGGTGTTTTATGTTGTATGGAAATATTTACTAATCACATATAAAGGAAATATTATTACGGGAAATACATATATTAAGTTTAGTTGTTATTTTCATATATATCACACATATTATAACTCTCTCTTTTCATAGCACGTTCATTCACTCATACATTTTTAAAGGAAAATTGGTCGTGTTATATCCATTCGGATCCACCATTTGAATGGAAAAGGAATTGTCCTAAGTTCCCGACTAGGTGGTTTTCCCCGATATTGAGGCAGACATTTTCAGCCCCCAACACCACTCTGAAACATTTTCTCAATTTGCTGTTAATTATCCCACATATGACAAATATTTTTATGCCTTATTTCAAAGTGTCGAGAAATGGAAGCATTACTTGATTGTGAAGGAGACTATCATACATACATACCACCAACCCTTAAAGTATCTCCTGTCACAGAACAAGCTACAACGAGCTCGTGACTTCAAGTGGATGGGATTTCTTCAACAGATCCATTTGGTAATCAAGTACAAGAACGGTACAAGTAATGAAGTGGCAAATATGCTTTATAGACCTTTTGTTTTTGCATTTTTGAAGCATGTTTGTTTATCTCATGATAGTTATGTTGAACAATATACTACTAATGAAGATTTTAAAGATGTTTAAGAGAGGCTAACCCATGGATCACAGGTGGAGAACTATCATTTGTATGATAATTTACTATATCATCTGGGAAAGGTATGTATTCCTACAAGTGAAAGAGTCCATCAAATCTACGAAGCTAGCACTTCTCTTGTGTCTGGTCACTTTGGGATAGGAAAAACCCTAGCTCATTTGTAGAGGTTTTGTTATTGGTCTTAGATGAAAGAAATTATAACCAAGTATGTAAAGGGGTGTGTGATGTGCTATATTTGTAAGCACACTAATAGAAAATAAGGGTTGTACACACCACTCCTTGTTCCTTCTCATCCTTAGGAGAGTATCTCCATGGGTTTTGTAGGGTTACCTTTGTTAAAAAGGGTCATGACTATTTGTATGTAATAGTGGATAGGTCTAGCAAGATGTGTGCCTTGATGCCATATAGAAATCATATTACTACTGAGAAAACTGCTCAACTTTACTCTTAGCATGTATGGGTCCATTTTTCACTACCCACGTCCGTTGTCTTAGCTCAAGATTCTGGATTCCTTAAAGAGTTTTGGACATGCTTGTGGAGTATGATGGACAGCAAGCTAAATAGGAGTATGGCTTTACATCCAAATACCGACAAACAGACAAACATCGTTAAAATAATAATGATTCATTTGCTCTAAGGGTATTTCAAAAAGCATCCTAAGTTGTGGGATGAACATACACATTATGTTAAACATGCATACAATGGGGCTTTGCACCCTTCTACTCAAATTTCACCACTTGAGACATACTTTGGATATCTACCAAATTCACCCTTTGATTTGGTCTTTGGGAAATATGAGGATTCCAATGAACAAACTGATGAATACAGAGTTCATAAGTTCATTCAAAGGATCCAAATGATACATTAAACAATGAAGGAACATTTTGAGAATATTCAGGCATAGTATAAGGACCGACATGGAAAGCACAGGGTTGGTCATCAGTTTCAAGTTGTAAACCGAGTATGGCTTCACATAAACAAGGATAGGTTGAAGGGAGAAGGAAAAAAATTGAAATCAATCTGATATGTTCCATTCACCATCTTATAAAATATTGGAACAAATGCCTACCACCTTGATTTTCAACTTATATGCAAAGGTATTTCTTAGTCAATATTGAGAAAGTGAAACTTTATGAACCTCCCATGGTCATGGATCCAAATAAGAGTGGTCAAGTTCCATCAATGCATGATTTTTCTCCAAAATACTTGGGCAAGTTGCTCAAATACATCAACCTAGATAGAAGAACCAAGACTTCACAATAAGGAAATGTGGAGTACCTTCGAGTGGGTTTTAAAGGAATTCATCCTAGAAAGGCACGATGGATTGAAAAGGAGAAAGCGAGGGAGAAATTCCCTCACCTAATTGTTCATTGATAAGGATTAATGTAAGCCCAAAATCTCCTTAGTGGGGAGGATAGATCCAATAGAATCCAAAAAATACACAAATTTTGAAGTCCTCAAATCTCACCAAAACCAACACCAAGTCATAGATCTCATCGAGACAATTCCAACGATGTGAGCGACACATCAATCTAAGTCAACATGCATGCAATGGGGCTTTGCACTCTTCTACTCAAAGTTCACCATTTGAGACATGATTTGGGTATATATCAAAGTCATCGTTTGATTTGGTATTTGGGAAATATGAGGATTCCAATAAACAAAGTGATGAAGACAAATTTAAGTTCATTCAAAGGATCCAAATGAACATTAAATAGTGCAGGAACATTTGGAGAATATTAAAGCATAGTATAAGGCCCGATATGGAAATCACAAGGTTGATCATCAGTTTCAGGTTGGAGACCGAGTATGGATTCACATTAACAAGGAAAGGTTAAAGGGAGAAAGCAAAAATTTGAAGGCAATCTGATATGGTCCATTCACCATGTTAAAAAATGTTGGTACAAATGCCTACCATCTTGATTTATCAACTTATATGAAAATGTATTTCATAGTCAATATTGAGAACATGAAACTTTATGAACCTCCCATGATCATGGATCCAAAGAACAGTGATCAAGTTCCATCAATGCATGACTTTTCTCCAGAATACTTAGACAAGTTTCCCGAAGACATCAACCTAACGGTGCGAACGACACATCAATCTAAGTTTGTATAAGAAAGTTATTCTCATCTGAAGTTTTGAGAAAACACGTGAAAAAATGGCAATGATAATGAAGGGCCCACATGGCACCCTCAAGAGGTACCATGTGTCACCCAATGGACACTCCAAATGGCATTACATGCCAACTAATGGCTATTGACGTGACTATACATGTGGGCACACCATTTCATAGACGTGGACAAACCAGATGTCTCCACATGGCCTAATCACTAGGCACCATGGGGTGCCCTATGGTTGGCCACTATGTCTAGCTATTTAAAAAATTGGTTGTAATAATTGAGGATGTAACACACCCCCTCCTAGTTTCCACCACAACATAGGTTAAAAGGGGGTGGTCATTATGCTAAGCCGAGATCAAAGGTAGCATTATGGAAATGGGGTCTAGAATTTTTAGATGTTTTTCAACTTCGTAAAACTTCATGTGGATGCATCCATTGCATTCGTATCATCGAGATAATTCTGGTGATATACATTTCGTCTCAAACCAACTTCTAGGTCGAGAGATATGACCATTTCAATATAAGTGATTCAGATAGTGACACATCATCACCTTGCCACACGATGCCCATGTGGCTATCATAGCCAGCCTCCCGATGCCACTTTTCATTGATGCATTACAAGTCTTCATGTGTGTGTGTGTGTGTGTGTGTGTGTGTGTGTCTATAACCGCTAACCCACTTTAACACCAGCCACATTTAAAAGGGGGTCGTGGCTATACATACATACATACATAAACAAATAAATAAATATATATATATATATATATATATATATATATATATATTATTTACGAAACATTTATAATTAATTACCAGAAACATTCCCACCTTCCGTCTATTGGCTCTGTTACCCCAACCCTTTTCATTTTTCACTTTAACAAGACACTATGGGGTCACTCTTCCAGGCTAACTTGTATGATGGGGCCACACCGCACCAATAAAAGGATAGTTGAGATCACGTGTACGCCACCTTGTCTTGACATTACCTCGCCCCACACCCTTTTTAAATGTACCTTGCCTTGTAACTATCAGGGACTGACCTGCGGGATTACATGTCTAGGTGGGTCCACACCTCCACATTGCCAACTATCCCGATTGGTCCAAGATCTCACCTGTACGCAATAGATATGACAACCTTGCTTCTTCCATGGAATCTTGGTGCTAAGTCATCCTGGCTCTCCCTGGATCACTACATATTGATGCCTCCGGGAGACATACTCTGAACAAAAAATTCCTCGTCAATTATCGCAATACTCCCTATCTAGACGAGTCTCGCCTTAAACTTCCTAACATCACAATAAGACTTCTGCATGGCGATTATATCTTCTGATGGTCAATGTGTGAGATCCAGCTCATCCCGACCTAATCTGTGTACCAGTCCTCCCACACTAGCCTGGCATTGTCAGCCCGACATTTCCTTTTTGTGACCTCTAGTGAGCTTCCAGGGATATAACCTTTGGGACACTTCATCGCAGGGTTCCTCTTAGTCATTTGTCATGCTAACTTACGCTCTTGGTCCTATGTTGCAGTCATATGGGCTAGTGGACTAGCCTTCAAGCCAACCATCGCGTGACCCGATAAATATAGAAAAGATCACAAATAAGGTTAAGAGGCTAAGGATATGTGATAAGGCTTTTCACTTGCTCTACACTATGAGCCTTTTGCGAAGTGACTCGACCATTGCTCAACTACGATGGTTTTGCAAGTAGTTGGACTTGCACCAGAACTCAACTAGGACCATCAAAGTTTTATGAAACACACACTAGTGCTATCCCTCATGAAATTACAATAGAATTACCCTTCCTGGGTTCTCAGTGATTTAAATGTGTTAAAAATTCCAAGGATTTAACCATTCAGCCTCTCAGAGGTATGTGGTCACTTTGAATATTAATGATTTGCAAGAAACAGGTCAATATCGTTCATGGATCTACAAGTCTCTTTTGAGGAACAATAAGCATAAAAAAACTTTATATAGAGGAAACCATAAAGCATATAGTGTCCAAGAAGGTTAGAAGAAGATCTATGTCCCACATACAAACAAGAAGTCTCCTTCCCAGTTTGATTTATAAGCTAAAACCATACATTCAGGCTCAAGATTAAAATTATTACAGACCTATGGTTATCACATTCAGGCCTGTTCAATTTTCAAGCATAAACCACACAGTTAGTCATCAAAAAAACACTACTAAAGGCTCTAAGCCCACACAGTTAAACATCCAATGTTCATTCCATATATGATGGTGTGACTCAGTGCTTACCACACTAACACGAATGGCTTAATATGTGTGTTTCTTGCAAAAGAGAATTAACACAACACTACAACAACAAGGCACACATTCATCATAGTTTTACCATTCTAATTACAACAAACCATGAGTCATTCATACAGTGAATACAACATCAATTTAACAATTCCACGTGAACTTAATAACCAAGAATGCATTTACAAACACTTATTTGAAATCAATATTTTAGTTGGCAACTGAGATCAAGACTACAACTCTCCACCCAACCATAAATGAGCTACAACCACTATTACTTGTATAATGTTTCCCCCGAGCCAGATTCCAAGGCTTGAGGTGAAGTGCTTTCATAGGGAAGTTAAACCAAATAAACAATTGAAATAGGATGTATCAAGGCCACTATGCCATCATCCACCAGCTACATAAAATTTTCCCCCAGTCCTCTTAGACTTTTCATACATTATGAACATCTATGCCAAGATATCACAGTACAGATAGTTCAACTCGCTTTCAGGAGAAGAGAGTCCATAATGGAAGTTTCATTAACAGATAAATTACTGATAAATGGAATAAATCACCTTTTCGGTTGGTTCATCAGTGAGACAAGAACAAGAGCTTCAACCCCTAAGGCAGCTCCTAGTGGTTCACCAACCTCACATGCACCCAAGTGATTCTTCCCAATACAAGCTTTCAGTGGGTTCTTCAACCTTCAAGCAAGCCTCCCCTCTCTATAATATTTTACCCAACAATCCTCTCTTATAGGATTATTCCGCTAGTGATCCCCATTAGTTCAATGACATATAAATCACTTTTCTCTTCTTTTAGCTATGCGCTCTTCTACAGTAGATTTGGACAGTTTATTCACTGCACAAGCATATGTGCATGCGTGAGAGTGTATGAGAGCACAAGTATGAATGAAAAATTAATGTATCCAGGTCCTACTTCTTTTCCCGAATAGAATAACTGCCCATCCTACCCCATGATCGCACAACAACCAACTACCTGAAAACACAACCCATGCTCGTCTTTAAATTTTTTCCTCTTCTTACGTGTGCTTGGGGCTAAAGGACACCAAGACATATCCTTTTCTTGTAGGTTAAACTTATTTCACAATCAACCCATTTAAGACCACTTCAGCCAATCCATGCCTACCATTTAAAACATTTGTTCCCTCAAGCAACCTCTTAGCTCAAGCAATGGAATTTGTGTCCCTTTCTAAGCCAACTAACATGATTATTATTTACATTTAGAGAAATATTTACCTAGGGGATATCACAAGGGGTCGAACCCTAGACCTCGGTGGGGTATCCCAAAGATCTAATCATTACACTAGCAGGGATGGTTATTAATAAATAACAAGAATTGATTATTTTTATACAAATGTTATGTTTTAAAACTGAAATGGGGAGGGTGCCCATGGGGTTTGACCTCCAGACCCTCACCAACTAATGAACACACAAATGTGTGCCAACCAATGTGCCAAAGAGGCACATTGTAACATTCACCCCATCGATTAATATTTAAACCACCTAAATGAATTTGGATGGGGGCCAAGCAGAGTGCATGAAGGAACGAAGCTGCATAACTTAGTTCGCGGGGAATGAGGCCCGCCCTAAGCACGAATTCCAAGGAATGTTCCCAAGTTATATTCTAGTGAATATTTTACAAGAATATTCTTATAATATTTTGAGCTTTTACGGCATCTTGAACATTCCCTAAGGGGTCCAAAGGTGAAAGTGACAGAACCATATTGAAGTTTATATCCATTTTCACGATTCGAATCAATTAGTGCAGTCAGAATTAAAATATGAATAATGGGTTTTTGGCTCATCCCCATATGTGAGGTATTGCCATGTATTTTCCATTATTTTTTTTAGATAATATAGAGGCTTATCCACTTTGAATCTCAACCCAGAGACATAGCTTACACATTGTGAGTGAACTCCATTATCAATTCTTGGTGCATTGTCTATAATACCTTCATTTAATATCGCTTCTTCATGGATGTTTCATTTATGGTATTTTCTTTCTCTTTAAACAATTATGTTTAACATCATTGAATAAAATATCCTGAATTACAGAACTACATGGTGGCAATGTCATTTCTCTTTTGTATAATGTACCCTTGCATATGGGATAGAGTATGGAGAAAAAAAGGGAAGGGGAGTAGGCCTTGGAGAAAAATAAATTGGGGATCTGTAGTGGCATAACAAAGTAAAAAGTAAAACAACTCTTCTTGAAATCTATTACAAAATTAAACCACTCTCATAAACAGAGTTTTATGAAATATACTCAAAATTTAATTACACTTTTTAACTATGCAAGTAACCTTATTTATTTTAACCTCCAGAGATATGGTAAAAAAGGTGAAAATATCCTCGACCAAAACTCATCCATAAAACTCTACTTAATCTTAAGCAACTTCCAAATTATGACATGACAACTGCCTGTGAGCTAGAAGACAAACCACCATAACCAAAAATTTTATTTTTTAAATATGAATAAACATATGTATTAAAATATTGCAAATCAAATTTCAAAATTCATTAAACCAAACAAGCTTTGCAAAAGTTCCATAAATTCTTACTTTCATAACCAATATAGAAGTACAGACTAGTAGTTACAACCAACTGCTACTCTACCTTCCCTTTTGTTTCCATCCCCCAGCTATATAACCTATAAATAACTACCTTTAATGTTCTTGGTGTTTATGCACCATGGCCTTTATGCTCTTTAACATCGATCAATAACATGGTTTCTAAATTACTTAAAAACTATTAACTTATTGAATATTAAATTCATAGCTAGCAACCTTCCTCTTAATCTTCCATAGGCCTTCATTGGTGTTGAAGATTCTTCTACCTAAGAAATCATGGAGAAGGAATTTAAAATGTTCCCCTTTGCTATAGTTCTCGAAATTGATTATTAGTATATACTCCACATTTGCAGGATTCTAAGTGATGATGCCCTCAAGGAATGCATGTTAGTTTGATTGTGTGAGAGCATGTTGACAGAAGGAGATTTGTTAGCCACTCAAAAATCCTCTCAGTGTTTCCCATCAAAGCAAAGATGGATGTTGTTTGAATTGTGTTGGGGTTATCAATGCTTCTACATTTTAAAAGATTATTTTGCAAGAAAAAGTATAACAATAAGCTAACTAAATTGAATCGGATGTGTCACGGCATTCGGTTTTGGAGCCCTGATGCAGTGGTGCTTTGTTCATCATTCCCTGGGAAAACTCAAAACCCGTAGTCGACATTGCAAATGGAAATTTTTTTTTAAATGTTTTTGGTACGACTCAAACTAATACCACTGCAATGATCATATATGTCACTGCGGAGCCGTGACATAATAAATTCATTTGTTTTTTTGGCAAGTGAGTTAAAATGTTATTTTTCGGACTGAGTTATCTATTTAATAATACTATGTTAACTATTTTAACATTGAATACAAAAAAAATTGTTAAATTTTTATTGCATTATAAAATTTGAAAAAAAATATAAGTATTTTTATTTTGAAAATTAATATTTAAAATAAATTTTCATATTATAAGATTGCTTAACAACAAAGTTTTTAACTACTACAATAATATAGTCAATATGAACTCACCATGTTACTTGCAAGAATTGAACTTGGGTGGGGAGGATAATAATCATTCTTCCTAATGACCCAAGATAAACTCAATTAACATAATAAAGATTTGCATATTTAAATTTTAAATATTTTCAATTTACAATATAAATTAGAGAGATATAATTTAAAATATATGAATGAATCATTGAAATGAATTAAATAATAAATAATTATTATAAAGTAGTTGGTCACTAATTGAAGATTATTAGTAAATAAAATAAAATTTATTATTATTATTATTATTTTGTATTATGATTTAGATTCCATATATTTAATATAAAATCAACTATAGTATCATATCTATTTAGTGAAATGACTTAAATCCTTAATATTTAATTCAAAAGAAATATGGTGTCTAATGATTCAACTATACTAATATTTGCAATCTCTAACCTATTGTGTAATTAAAAATGATAAAACCACAAATTATAAAAACAACTTTATGTTTTGCTATTATATCCACAACTAATACTAATAATGAAATAATAATTCCACATATTTAATATAAAATCAACCATAATATTATATCTATTTATATCTATTTAGTGAAATGACTTAAATTCTTAATATTTAATTCAAAAGAAATAAAATATCTAATAATTCAACTATACAAATATTTATAATCTATAATCCATTGTGTAATTAAAAAAAAAATGATAAAACCACATATTATAAAAACAACTTTATGTTTTGCTATTATTTCCACAACTAATACTAGTGCTAATAATGAAATAATATATTTCAATAATTACATTAAACCTTTATAAATAAAATGCAACAATTAATAAAATTAGGTTAAAATTCTAACATCAAAATATTGTGCAACATATACTTACTCAATATGCATTATGCCTCTTTAATAAAAAGCATAAAAATAAAATATATATTGTAAAATTTCAAACACATCCACTAATTACTTGGTTTTGATATTATATCTACTAATTACAATTTCAAACACATCCAAACCAAATACGGTATCCCCTTTTTACTGAATACGGTATCCCCTTTTACATATTGGAGTATAAATTGGGAACTTAAATATGAGCCATTTTTATCTATATTTTTAGAGATACATAATATGAAAGGTGTATTTCTATGTTTTAAGGGTAATTATTGAAACAATTCTTTTAATTTAAATGTATTTTGTATTTCTGTCATTTTTGCTCACAATTATATTTTGTATTTTTGTCATTTTTGCTCACAATTAATAATTGTTTTAAGAAAGCAAATGGAAGATTGATTAGGTAAACATGACAAGTGTGTAATTAGCAAATCAGGTATTGTTACCACTCATGATTTGAGTTGCATTCATTTGCATATTGATTTAAACTCTGGCCATATGTTAGTTTATACAAATGTCACTTTTGTAAATCAAATCACTACATAACTACAAATTTTTCATTTGTCAATAGAGGTTCATTAATTAGCTCACCCTAAATTGGTTGAGCTACAATCATTGCTCCATTATTTTTATTTTTTAATATAGGAAACAACTTTTCTAAATTTTAAAGGCAGCCTATCATGGTACAATTGTGAATTGGCAATGAGTATTTTGTTTTTGAGAAAGTTGTCTCTACTTGACTAGACACATGCAAGCTATTTATACAATAAAATCAATATAGTTGTGAAGGTAGTTTTGCTTTTACTAACATGCAAGCTATTTATAGAATAAAAGCAATGTAGTTGTGATTGGTAGTTTTGTTTGTACTAGTATCAATACTAGTAAAGTTATGTTTTAATTTAGTTAAGTTATGTTTTAAAAATAATTGTTTGTGTAGTTTGTATAGGTTTATTATTTTAAACAGTAGAAAGTAACATTGATGTGTATTGAGATATCACTAATTATTAAATAATCTATGTTTGGTTTCTTTGCGTAAAAAGGCAATTCACTTTTTAAAATTATGGTTGATTGGTTATGTTATGACACGGTATAGTGACAGTGATTCCAAAACTTATAGTCGGGCGACAATGTCGATGCATTGTGCACATTTAGTATTAATTATTTACTTACATTGAGTCTAAGAAGCTATTGCTTTAAAAATAATTGTACAGTTTGAATAAGTTTATTAATATTAATAGTAGAAATTAGTGTTGATAGGTGTCGGGATATTGCTAATTGTTAAATGATGCATGATTGGTGCATTTGTCTAAGTAACAACTCACTTCTTAAAATTATGGTTGGTTGGTAATTTTATGGCAAGTTGATCTTGTGATAATGATTCCAAAACTCATAGCAAGATGACAACATCCATATTTTGTACACATTTAATATGAAAGTGTATCTTATAAATATGTTGCTTCAAAAATTATGCATATTTAATACATGTTTAAATTGGTATAGATAAAAATGTAAACATTGTAATTTTCAATAAGAACAAGTTTTAACTCAAACATAAATGTGTTTGAGTAAAAATAGACAAATCAAACTTTCCAAGTAACATATGGAACATGCCTTTTTCATTGTCCTCATTCTACAACACAAATTAAGCACTGAAAAAAAATTTGGTCAATTACCTAAAGACCATTGAGTGTGATGCTTCAAGTACCTTGGAGCTACATTCACAGAGACGAAAAATTGGCAAGTTTTCACTTCTTGGCTTGTAGCATTGGAAGACAAAAGTCCAGTAGTGCCCCATGTATCCTCCATAATGGAAAATAACATAGGAATGGCCATTAAGTTGGTATCCAATATTCTTCAGGTAGCTTGCACATGTCGCATAAAGTGACTAGAAACACAATCAATATCTCATGCGCCAACATGATATACATAGCTAGATGGAGCTTTAGGTTTTGCTTACCTATGATGGTTTGCAACCGTTCTTGCCTTCATTTTTCATTTGGGCATCTTTTTTCTCTACACGATTTGAATTGTTGACATCCTAATCAAAGAATTTATGGGTGTTTCTTGGGCTAAGCTGCACAAATTTATGTAGGGAAATTGGCTCAAATAGGGGACATTCAAAGAACCAATACACAGATCTAATAGTGATAGACCACGATATGGGAGACATAAGTAAAAAATTGAATAAGAGTAGTGAAAAATGGACAAATGAATTGTGTGGGTGCATGACCATTGATATGGGCATGAAAGACCACTTCATGTTGATTGGTATGATATCCTACAAGAGATGTTTTGTTGGAAGGGCATGCTCACGACAAAGGTTTTCCAAGCATAACAATAAGAGGTAAAAATAGGTGTGGCCTTGCTACACTCAAAATTTCTATAATGGGGGGTAAAGATGGGATGCAAACATAGATTTCGTTATGTTACAGTCTTATAATTCATTAGATGACTTAATTGTAGCTGTAATTTTGTATATGATATGTTGTAAATAATTTTCCATTCTATAAAATTATTTCCAAAAAGAAAAAGAAAGAAAAGAAAAGAAATAATAAACAAAAGGGGATAAAAATAGATATGTGAAAAGAAAAAGAAAAAAACATGAGAAAAAAAAAGAGAGAATAAAACACCCCATAAAAAATTAAGTCCATAGGAGTGAAGCAAGCCTAAATGCCACTCAAAAAATGAAAAAAAATGCATCAATCATGACTTAGAAATTTTTGAATAAAGTGTGCTACTAGTTAAAATGCCACATTGTAATAGGAGAAGTAGAATAGTTAGTTTAATCACACTGTCTAAACGTGATTAGACTGAAATAAATAAAGTTAGTTTTGGACTGGTGAATAATCAATCACACAGTTTAATCACGATTGAACTAGGTTAGTTAAAATAAAGATGAAGTTAACCACACTATTTAAATGTGGTTAACTGATAAATCAAAAGGAAAAAATCAAAAAATGGCTTGCAAATTGAAATGCAACATTAGTGTATAAATAGGCAGTTTAGAAAGTAATTAAGTGTGTATTAAAGCAGTTGATCGCAATTACCGTGAATTGTAATAAAGTTGGGATAAAAGGTTTTGTACTATGTAAATAAAATTAGAAAATTTTTTAACGACCGAGATCCACCTCACCTAGATCAACGGCGGGGGATCATTTTCAGGCCCCCCCAAGCTCTTTAACGATTTATTTGTGGGGGCGAGGGGGGGGTCTGAAACAAAGGGACCTGTCAAGTAACGTGGCAGCGCCACAAGAGTTCGCACCCCCCCCCCCTGAAAAGTCTTATCTCGTTGACCACAGACTCCACTACACCCACACCAATAAGTGTCTACCACGACGACCCCCTGACCCCACCATCACCTCCTGCCACGGTCCATCCTCCTTCACTCATCGTCTGCCACCTCATTTCTATGGACCCCACTCCCCCACTTCCCTTCCATCGAGCAATTTCCCACTATCATTTCCTCTCCTAATAATAGCTTGCCACATGGCACTCTCCCGTCTATATCAGCCAATTTTTGTACCAATTAATGTTTCTCGCTCCCGTGACAACGGACCCGCTTTAGTTTGAACGGTAAACACAACAGTGATTCCTAAAAATCTATATTAACCATTGAAAAACCTTTAACTCTCTTCCTCGTTGTTTCACAACCAGACGGATTTTACCGTGCTCCACATTGTCCAGACATCCATTCAATTGTCAATCAACTACGATTAGACCGCCATCAATGACACCACTTCAGCACTTGACTTTCACCTATCTCTTCCAAGTAATCCTATCATCCTCAGTCCTTCTATTTTTTACAAATGGATCCTAAAGGAAAGACCCCCAAGAACAAAACTAAGACTCCTGAAGAAAATCCTATGTTGCCCCCTGCTATCGACCTTGACCACCTGCCATTAGTCAATCTATAATACAAAGTTGTTAAAACCATCTATGAATTCGACATGTTCGAACTTCGCAGTTGGCTGAAGCAAAAGTATTTAGACCTCAGTGATGAATTGGACCTGTGGGAATCTTCTCTGCCCAAATTCATGTTCCCATAGACCCATTACTTTCTTGAACTAATATCCTAGTGCCAAAACAGATGTATACGTATCTAGAGAGCAATTATCAGTCAAAATGGTGAAGTTTTGCTTGCCATAACTGCTGAATCCATTTCACAAATGTTGCAATTGCATAATTCTCATTCCCTAAATCCACTTTCAATAGATTCTCTCATGGAATTCTACAAAGATCTGACCTTCCAACAAAGAGCCAAATTTTTTGAAGTTTTTCTCCCCGAAGATGCACAATTACCCAAGAAAAATCCCCCATATTCATCCTCCATGTTCCCAGACAAGACCAAACATATAATTTCCATCATTTCATGCATACTTGGTTACCACTCTGATCAGTGGGTTGATGATACCATTGTTGGTTTCTTATCAGTTTTTACAGCTGATGAAAACCTGTCATTTTCAATTACTATGATTTCATTGCAGAAGCAATGCATGATCAATTTAGAAATTTTCCTACTGACAGAGCTTTCAAGTATACATTAGTTTTCGTTTAATTGTTTATTTATCATCAAGCAGACAAGTTTCCATTCTCTTTGTAGAAGTTAGGTGAGAAGGGTAATTCACAATCGGTCATCCATTGGACCTCCTTGGCGAGGAAAAACTCCACTGAGTTTACCATTGTAGATTATGTGGATCAGTTTATTTACACATTGAATGGTCTACTGAACAATTATGTAGAACCTAAATTAGGATCAGAGATTCAGAGAGTGATGCATCTGAGTGACCAGACAAAATCAGGGAATTGGTATTTATACCAAAACTATGCTAAGATCAGGGTTTATGGGTGTGAATTTCCACCCTATATGCTTCCCAACTTTGTCCCCATGAGATTGTTCTCATTATAATACATAAGGAAAATGATACATATGGATGACTTACACTTTGTTGCAGCTAAAAACAAGGCATAATTCAAAATCAAAGCCCAGATTGGGCCATTTGTTTGCAATACCAGAACAGTAGGTAAAGAGGCGGATTTTCTCCTAAAGCAAATGAATTTCAAATTAAGTTTCACTTAGTATTATGACCCTTTTGGCCTAATTTCAAAGTTGAGATTGGAGCAAAGGACCACTCCTTACACCCACACTCCTAGGCCATAGATAGACCAGTTCATGAACCATAGTCAGTGGGAGGAGAACACACTATAGGAAGCTAAAGAAAAATTCATATCCACAACCACCTCTCAGACCCCTACACCTCAAGAAAAATAGGAGAAAAGCATAAGGGAAGAGGATTCTTCTCTAGTGACAAAAATTGGAGCCAAGGAGTTCCTTATATATAAGAAGAAGCAGGAGACTAACTCGAGACCAATTTTTCAGTAGGGAAGTAAAGAGCAGGAAACTATAGTTATGACAGGTCCTCATGTTTCTATAATGGAATATGACATTTTCACAGCATCCCCCTCTTCATCAACCTCCAAATATCCTCCAGATACAACTCAGACAACAGAACTGGCTCAAGACACAGTTGAACCGAACATTTTTTCCAAATACAAGCAAATTAAACAAAGGAATGAAATGCTCAAGGCCATAACCTACACCCAGTTTTGGAAGCAAACAACTACGTTACAGCACAAGCTTCTCTCAACCTTTGATACAGAGAAAGGAAAAATGAAAATTTCATTTCTTGAAGCAAATATTCCAGTGCCAAAGACACTGGCAGACTACAAAGAATCCACATTTTCCTTTGATGCACAACAGATTTATCCAATTTACCAAATGGATATGCATAAACAAACCAGTGAAATGATGTACTTAAATTTAACTAATGTTGTTGTAATATTCCCAATTAGTCCTAAGCTAATGGGAATATTCATTTTTGTTTTATTTTTCTGTTTCATGAATAAAAATGTAAAGAAGGTTCATAAAACCCCTAAACAAGAAATAAATCAATGCCAAATGTGAAAAAGGTTAAATCTTGGCTATGTAAGCAAGCACCCTTAGGTGTGAAAGGGGCTAAATGTTTTGACTGAGTCAACCATGACCAAATCTACAGCGTTGTCTTGGAGGAGTGGCCATCAATGAGGCACAATGCAGTTTTAGATGGAGATGGCTTGTGTGAAAGAAGTTATTTCATTGAAGGTGGTTTAGGGTTTACAAGCTCTTAATCTATATAAGGAAGGGGATGGCAACATGAAGAGGTTGTTGAATGATATCAAATTTCTGCAGTATTGTCTGTTTAGACATACAAGCATTATTTGGTTGTTTAGCCTAGATTGCAAATGTTGTTTAGCATTGGGTGTTCCTGATCGGGAATCCCACCTCTTCCCATTGAGTAGATCTTGGGAGAGTCTTGTATTGTATAGTCCAATATCTGGCTGAAGGCCAAGCTTCTTCTTCCAACTACAACGCAGATCCTATTGAGGGTTTGGTTGTCTTTGAAATCTGCAGCAAGTGGAGGCTATATCTACTCAGATCTAAACCATTTTAGTGCTCCTTTTCAGTGGGGAAGGCTTCTATCCCATTGGCAAGAGAGTATTGGATCATTGGAGCATCAGTTTCAGATCTTGGCATGTGGCCAAACACTATCTAAATCCTACATCATAGTTTTACTTCCAGATCTGTGTTTTTCTATAGGTGTTGTTGTAGGGTCTTTTGCCACAACTTTTTGGAGGAGTGATTTTCATGTGTTGGGGATCTACCCTTCACCTTGGAGATCCATTGAAGAGGATCATTATATTATATATATCAGATTAGACCTGAACATTCCTAGATATCTGAAGATTTATGTAGATCTGCAGCTTTAGATCTCAGATCTACTCCTTGTACTTCATGTATTGCTGAAAACCCCAAGGGGATTTTGAAGAAGAGCCTTTATAATGTATGGATTTGTCATAGATCTAAATTTTCATGCATTATTTTTCTCTAGATCTAAGATGTAATCAACAGCTGTTGTAGCTCCATAAAATAACGTTGTCAAGGCAGTTTTAGTCTTAATACATGGTTGCAACACCTCTTTTTAAGGATTTTCTTCTATTGGAGTCTTCTATTTCCTGTTGTACATCTCATGGGTTATCTTGTGCACAAATTTTGCTAATGTAAATGTAAATAAAGAGTCTCCATATTGGCCTCCTTCCCTTACTTAGATGATCTGTGTTATTTCTCTGCATAATTGTCTCATCTTGATGCATTCCCCATTTTGGGATATTACAGTGGTATCAGAGCATCATCTTGGCACAACCTGTGCATTCTAAGAAGCCAATACGTCTTCTAAAGAAGAAGAACCTCTTACTGACAGAGAGAAGAGGTATCTAAACAGAAGACAGAAGAAGAATTTTGATTACACCAATGACAATGAAGACAAGGGTAAAGCCCTGAATCTGAAAGTGAAGAAGAAGAAAAGGATTTTCCTACGGTCCTTTTGAGAGCCATGCAAGATCTTGCTAGAGAGATCAAAGAGATGAGATTGGAAATAATCAAAGAATTCCCTAAAGGATTTCATCTTGGAGAAATCTCTGGCATATCTCACCACTGGAATGATCAACCAATGCATCAGCCACAAGTTTCCCAACGCTCTACCATGCCTACCTTTTTGGCTGTGGGAAATGAAGGGTTTCAAGAGCAAGCATCCCTTGAAGACTATTTTGAAGAATATGAGTCTCAAAATCAGAGATTCAAAGATCACTTGAGTTTTCAGGATTTTTGTCAACTCAAGGACAAAAGAAGACCAGGGCATCATCATAGAGGTGGTGGATTCATTCAGAATCATGATCGACATCACTCTATGGGCAGATTATTTTTACCCAACTTTGATGGGTCATCCAAGTGTTCTTCCAAGTCATGGGTAGAAAAAATTGTGTTGTGTAACCAGCTCCAAAAAGAGAAGAAAAGAGATATCAACGCCTTAGAAATAAGCCACTTCGAGGGGGCAACGTCCAATACATTACATAAATGAACAATTCTTGGATGATACAATTCACAAAACCTCCTTTCTATATATAGGAGTCCATGGGGCCATAATGTAATCCTAGTGGGCCACAATGTAATCCTAGCCGACCTAACAATAATAATTTAAGGGCACAATAATAACAAAATCGGGGTTACAAGGGTACAATAATAACAATAAGGGGTTTACACTAACAATAATAAGGGACTATACTAGTGATATAGGGACCTAACAAATTGACGTCTACTTTCAGTTGAACAAAGTCCCAGAGATGGAGGCTATCAAGATTGTAGCGCTGCACTTTGAAGGTGAAGCACACAACTGGTGGTTCCATGGCTTGTCTACATTGGGTCATTCCAATGTGACTACTTATTCAGAGTTCACTAGAAGGCTGGTGGAAAGATTTGATAGAAGAGATCCAGAGGCACCATTCATGAGCCTTGCAAAGTTGAAACAATCAGGTAATACAGAGTCTTACATTTTTGAATTCTTAAGATTATCTGTTATGGTTCCTGATTTGTCTACAGCTAGGAGGGTGTACATGTTCATTGATGGTTTAGATGAACCTCTTCATGGATTGGTAAAATCTACCAAGCCCACTACCCTGCATGATGCTATTGAAAGAGCTAGAGACCTTCAAGATGCCTTTCCAAAAACCAAGGCAAGATTTCAGCATAAGCCCTCTTTTCCTTCAAAAGGAAAGGAAGATAAAGTTGCTCCTTCCAAGGAGAGCTCATACAAGAAGCCTCTTGATGATGAAATCCGGAGAGATCTAAGAAAAAGGAAGCTATGCTTCACTTGCCAAGAATCATGGGCACCTAGACATATATGTGCTACTAGAAAAGCACATTACATAGAGGTCTTCTCAGATGTTGAGGAAGAAGAAGAAGATGAACCAAGAAAAGGTCACAGTGCTGACACTGCAGCAGGAGAACCAACACCATCGGAAGATGGAGATGGAGAATTTTCTCCAATTGGAGGGGCTCTTGCATATTTGAGAGGAGTACCTAAGTACTTGACCTTAAGAGATCAATGTTCCATCTTGAATCAGAAGGTCTCTATTTTGATTGATAGTGGGGCAACTCACAATTTCATTGATGCCCATCTAGTGCAGAGCAGGGAAATACCCACTGATACTTTTGAGGGATTCTTTGTTTTGGTCCCAAGAGAGAGAACAATGCAATGCATGCATTATGTCCCATCACTTTTATTCACCATGGGAACTTATGCATTGGTTGATCACTTCTTTGTGGTTGACATACCGGACACCAATGTGATTTTGGGTGTTCAATGGTCGATTACATTGGGGAAAATCACCACTGATTGGGAGGATTTGCAAATGGAATGGGTGGACAAGAAGAGTGGTGAAACTCAAATGATCAAAGGCATTCATACATATCCCTCATACACCACTTCCACACAAAGAACATAGATGGATTTGCGCAGTGGAAGCAAGGACCTTACAATCCCATCTATCATGCTCATGAGATTGTTGCATGGGACACTCTTATCTAGTGGAAAACCACCTGGGAGGCAACCTAATTCAGTTTTTGTGGGAGATCTCTCACCACATGATGCTCCAAATTCAGATCCAGGGGGGATGGGAGCATTGGAGGAAAATAATATAGCGCTGGGAGACTTGGGTAGGCTCAAGGAGGAGGGAGATTTTCTTCTCTTATCATCGTCACCCACTCTCATTTTTTATTATGCACTGTGGGAGGAGGAGAATGGGAGGAATGTCCTTCCAACATACACCTTTGGCATGGGAGATGTCAAGGAGGAGAGCAGCAACATGACAGACATTTATGTCGATACATTATCAGCACTGTGTTGGGAAAGATACTGAGAGGGGGGGTGAATCAGTATCTTGATTTGTCATTCAACTTTTTACTTTTCTTTTCTCAAAAACCCATACGCTACTTTACAGAACAAAACTAGCGTATATACACGGATATCCTTAAGGAAACTCGCGTATGCTCAGATCTCTTATTATGCAGATAATTCTTATCTTAGATTATTGCATCATTCACTTATTAGATGTTAGTAAGCAGTAAACATGTACAGTAAGAACAGAATAAATCAACACACATAAGCATCACACATGAACACCAAGATTTTAGGTGGAAACCCAATTCGGGAGAAAACCACCGCTGCCATCGTCTCAGTCTTCAGTAAACCCTAACTTCCCATACGCGCTTTTATCAGATCGGATCCGCATATACACGCGCTTTTTCCACAACAAACTCGCGTATAGATCTGTAAATGAAAGCTTTCCAAAACAGACCAGATCTATAAGCTTACCGAGATTTCTTCATTACCTTTAGCAGACTTTGCGCCAGATCGTCACCAGTTCTTCTTCTGCAGATCATCTTAGAGATTCATCATCATCAGATCTAAGGATTTAGAAACATCCATGGGTGCATCATAGATTTAGATTTATCAATCAAGAACAAAGTTCAATCATGCAGATATACTTCAAATTGAAGTATTCATTCAATACCCAGACACATGCACACCCTTGCACAATGATCTTCTTCTCCTTATATAGGTTTAGCCTTTATCAATACCATGAGTCAAAACCACACCACTTCCGGTGGTATTCCTGGACGGGACCAAATAGATAATCAAGCGCTCAATACAATGGGTCAATACCATGGTAACACCCCTTGGTATTCTAAATTTGGAGTGCAAAAGGGCATACGCGACTTGGCACGTACTTTTCCGCGTGCATACGCTACTTCGCCTTAACAAACCCGCGTATGCTTTGTGACACATCATCTTTATCATTTTTCTGTCACTTCCTTTCTTCTGTTCCTTCTGAGTTGATCTGTAGATACATCATCCTTCCTTTTAACACATAGATACATCATCCTTACATATTTAACACATAGGTTGCTTATCATAGGCAACTCATCAAGAACAACTTCATCAAATAGGTTTCCATCAAGGAAAACACATTGCATCATATCGCCGACAGTCTTATTTCATCAAGTAGGTTGCCATCAAGGACAACATATGCCAACAATCTCCCCCTTTGGACTTGATGGCAACCATGATGGTGTTTTATCACCACAACAACAGATAGATACATTGATTATAACCATTATGCAAACACCATGATATTCTCCCCCTATCCAAACACCATGCTACTCTCCCCCTTTGACATTAAGGGCAAAGGGCGGATCAAAGCCAAGACAATGTTTTTCTCCTCATGTAGAAAGAAGAGCTCTGTAGATCTGATGTGCATTGAAGTTAGCATGCTCCCTCTGAGTTCATGCTGAGTCTTCAACATAAAATTCAATGAAGTACATGACTCTATGACCTTTCCTATCACCAAGGACTCATAATTACATCAATGATCCAACCAAGTGGATTTACATATGTGACACAAGTACCCAACCAAGTGGGTTTACATATTTTGACTCAACTACCCAACCAAGTGGGTTTAAAAATTTGAACAAGCCCTTTACAAGACTGAATATTATAATTTACATCATAGGTCTCAACATAACCTTTTCATCAAATTACAAATATGACTTTTTATAACCAAGACCAAAAATACCTCAAGAGAGATCATATTTTAGAACCATCATAATGCCAACAATGCATTACATTCAGCAATGCTAATGCTCCCCCTGAAACTGTGCATCCAATGCATCCTTTCCACATGACCAGTGCTCCCCCTTAGCTTGTGCATCCTGAACACTTTCAACAGCAAATCATCAAGGCATCTTTATCAAGAGACATCAGAGAAAGAAACAGAATTATGAAAATTGGAACACCACCATAGATACCAAACAGCATCAGAGATACCAAACATCACTACAACTGTGCTGAAGAATGCTGACCCCAAGTAAAATTTGTCAGCAACTAACCATACGTGGTTTTCTTTGCATAAAATCGTGTATATACGCGACTTTCGTTTAGGAAACCCGCGTATCCAATTTAATATTCTGAATTTAAGCAGTTCTGATTTTCTGCAAGGCAAAGACTACTCCCGGCTTATGTTTGAGATATTCGAACGCTTCCCTGGGCAGAGGTTTGGTAAATATATCAGCAACTTGTTCTTTGGAGGGAACATACTCCAACTTCACCTTTTGTTCAAGCACTTGTTCACGTAAGAAGTGATACTTGATGGGAATGTGCTTGGTATTGGAATGCATAATAGGATTCTTTGAAATACCGATGGCACTTGTATTATCACACATAATGGAGACAGGAGGTGTGCACTTGATTTGAAAGTCTTGTAAGGTTTGCATCATCCAAAGAAGTTGTGTGCAACATGATGCGGCAGCCACATATTCTGCTTCTGCTGTAGATAAGGCAATAGAGTTTTGCTTCTTGCTGAACCAAGATACTAACCGGGGCCCCATATAGAATGCACCACCACTAGTGCTTTTCCGATCATCAACATTTCCAGCCCAATCTGCATCAGTGTAAGCATGAAGAGTAAGATCGGCATTCTTTGGATACCATAGTCCAAAGTCTTGAGTTCCTTGTAGATATTTGAATATTCTTTTGACAGCCTGAAGGTGAGACTCTTTTGGATTAGCTTGGAATCGTCCAACAATCCCAACGGCATGCATAATGTCTGGTCTAGTCCTAGTGAGATAAAGTAGACTTCCTATCATAGATCTGTATTCTGGTTGATTCACCGTGGGAGAATCATCATGAGAACTGAGATTACATCCGGTTATCATTGGTGTACTTACAGTTTTGCACTCTTCCATGCCATACTTCTTCAGAATTTGCTTAAGGTATTTTTCTTGTGATAAGAATATACCATCTGTAGTTTGATGCACTTGCAAGCCAAGAAAGAATGTTAGTTCCCCAAGTAAAGACATTTCAAATTCTTGCTGCATGACAGAAGCAAATTTCTGACTCATAGATTCCTCATTACTTCCAAAAATGATATCATCAACATATACAACCACAATCAAAAGTTTATCATTTTCAATTTTTGTGTATAAGTTACTATCAGCATACCCCTTTGAAAATCCTTGTTGATGAAGATATTTGTCAAGACGATAATACCATGCCCTTGGAGCTTGTTTGAGACCATATAGAGCCTTTTTAAGTCTACAAACAAGATTTTCATCATTCCCCAAAATGAATCCTTCTGGTTGTTCTATATAAACTTCTTCTTCTAGATCACCATTGAGAAATGTAGATTTAACATCCATTTGATAAACTTTGATTTGTTGAAAACTTGAAAAAGCAAGAAACATTCTTATGGCTTCAAGTCTAGCTACAGGAGCAAAAGTTTCTTCAAAATCTATACCTTCTTGTTGAGCATACCCCTTGCAAACAAGTCTAGCTTTATTTCTTATAACATCCCCATTCTCATTTAACTTGTTTTTGAATATCCATTTGGTTCCAATGACATTTTTGTCATGAGGTCTTGGTACTAATTCCCAAGTGTGATTCTTTTCAATTTGATCAAGCTCTTCATTCATGGCTTGAAACCAACATTCATCTTTGCTAGCTTGATTGACATTGTGAGGTTCAATAGTAGATAGAAATGCCAGATAGCTAGAAGATCCCACAAGAGTCCTCCTTGTTTGTACACCTGATCCCTTATCTCCCAAAATTTGAGATTCTGGATGATTCTTTTGAACATATCTGGATGGAGCCTTTTCAGATAAATCATCTTCAGGTTCTTCATTGGGTTCACTGTCTATATCATTGCTATTTGATGTATAAGGACATAAGTCACCATCGTCTTCATTTGTTGTTTGTTTTTCTTCCTTTGGGGCTGCAGGAGACTCATCAATAACAACATCAATACATTCAACAATCTTCCGAAGTCTTTTATTGTAACATTTATATGCTCTACTCGTAGAGGAGTAACCAAGAAGTATTCCTTCATCTGCTCTAGTTTTAAACTTGCCAAGTTTTCATCATTATTTTTTATAAAGCATTTACTTCCAAAAACTCTAAAATGCTTCACAGAGGGAGAATTACCATACCAGAGTTCATATGGAGTTTTGTCACTATTTACACGAACATGTGCCTTGTTGAGAATGTTTACCGTTGTATGTGCTGCTTCTCCCCAAAATGTGTCAGGTGTTCCAGAATCATCAAGCATAGCTCTAGCCATTTGTTGAATTGTTCTATTCATTCTTTCTGCTACGCCATTTTGTTGTGGAGTTCCAGATACAGAAAATTGTCTTTTTATGCCATGTTGTTCACAAAATCCAAGAAATTCATTTGAAGTATATTCTCCTCCTCGATCAGATCTACGACATTTGAGTTTTAGATCTACTTCATTTTCAACCAGCGCCTTGAAGATCTGAAATTTCTCAAATGCTTCATCCTTGTGCTTCAGCAACCCAATCCAACACATTCTAGAGAAATCATCAATAAATAAGATATAGTATTGTTCACCACGAGGTGAATTTTTCCTCATAGGTCCACATATGTCAGTATGAATGAGTTTAAGAGGCCTACTTGATGATCCTTCCTTGGCATTAAATTGCACTCTGGTCTGCTTGCTGAATTGGCAAGATTTGCATATGATACTTTCAGGTAGAGTAATATTGGGAAGACCACGAACAACATTAAGTCTACTTGATTTGTTGATTTGAGAGAAGCTTAGATGTCCCAACCTTCTATGCCATAGCCAGTTTTCTGAAGATTTACTCAAGTAACATTGTTCTTTGCAATTCTTCAATACATACAGGTTGCTTGGAGTTCTTTTTCCTTTTATAATTGTTTTACCTGTATCAAGATCACGTACCACACATTCTTTTGAACTAAAGACAACTTCGGTTCCTTGATCACACATTTGACTTACACTTAACAAGTTATGCTTTAATCCATCCACATACATGACTTCATTAGCTTTCACCTTATCTTTTAGAAAAACAGACCCTTTTCCCTTAATGACCGCAGGAGTATCATTTCCAAATGTAACATTCTTTTCCTTTTCTAGAGCACTATATGCAAGAAGTTTGTTTTTGTCACCTATCATGTGTCTTGAGCATCCACTATCAATGTACCATTGATTTTCTTCACCTTCTGCAAATAACGCTATGCCACAATTTTCAACCTGTAATTCCTTCTTTTTCCATACTTTGGAACTTGAAGAAAAATGCTCTTTTGGCTGAACTTTGCTCCTGCATTCAGATTCTTCATGCCCAAAGTTATTGCAATAAGTACATTCAACTTCATTTAGAAGAGGAGAAAAATTGTTATAGGTATTCTTCTTTGTTTCAATATCAATCCTTTTCTTTCTCGCTTCTCTTGTCATGATGTTTTTATATGCAACACATTGAACAACTTTGTGACCAAAATTGTGACATGAGAAACAATGTCCATTGAAGAAGAAATTTTTGTGATCATGAAATCTTCTACTTGAATTTACCTATTGATTGGTGTTTCTTTGAAATATATTCCTGTTAGTGTTCTTTGAATTGAGATGATCATGCTTTACCTGTAAAGATTCTTTATTCCCTTGCTGAGTGGCAGAATTTTGTAAACCAGCTGTAACTGCTTTTAGATAATTTGGTGCTGAAGCCTGAGAAGATTCCCCGGTATATCCAAGACCTGTCTTTACAAGAGGAGAGCGTTGTACCTTGATAATCTCATTTAAGGTTTCTGATCCTTTAGTAAATCTAAGATTCAGAGTCTTTTCTTTCTCAAAATATTTTCTTAGACTTACCACTTCACATTCTAATTTCTTAATGTGTTTCTTCGCTTCTTCAAACTACCTTTTCATAGTCTCTATGGTTATTTTCCTTTCTTCTAAGAGTATTTTACATTCTTCTAAGTGTATTTTGAGTTGATTGTTTTCTTCAAGAAAATCATTGTCCTCTAGAGCATCCACAAAAGTATCATTTTCTTCTCTAGATTCAAATGCCATGAGAAGTCTAAGATCTTATTCACATTCTTCCTCACTATCAGATAACCCATCACTATCTTCATGAGTATAGTAACTTTTTCTAGTGCTAGACCGGTTCTTATTCCTTCTTGCTACTTCTTTCCCTTTTGCAGATATTTCTTTATAAGGACACTTAGCAACATAATGACCAACTCTTCCACAATCAAAACATTTGAAAGGAAGCTTACCTCTGAACCGTCCTGTGCCAAGTTGAAGTTTCTTTACAAAATTTACCTCATCTTCTTCTAAGATATATCCTGATCCTTCTGCTTCTTGCACTTCTTTCCCTTTTGTAGAAGCTCTAAAGATGGCTTCTTTGACTTTAGATGGTCCTCCTCTTCTCATTTCATATGCAGTTAGTATCCCATGAAGTTGCACCACAGTAAGATTTTGAAGATCCTGTTTTTCTTCAAGAGCAGAAAATTTTGACTCAAATTTTGTCGTTAGAGATCTTAAAATTTTCTCAACCAAAGTAGATTCGGTTATTGTTTCTCCCAAATTTCTCATACGATTTACAACAACATCAAGACATAAAAATAAACTAGCAATACTCTCATCACTATGCATCTTTAAATTTTCATATTCAATTCTGAGAGTTTGGAGTTTTGCACTTTTTACCTTTGCATCACCTTCATAACTTAGAATGATTTTGTCCCACATTTCCTTTGCTGTATTTAGCTGCATGAATTTGACAAATTCAGATTCAGTCAGACTTCCCGTTATAGCATTGACCGCCTTTGCATTTGATTCATAATTCTTCTTTTCAGTCGGATCTGTTGGTATTGTATCTGGATATTTATATCCTTGTTCAACAATGGCCCATACATATGTTCCCATAGACTGAAGATCAGATCTCATCCTTGTTTTCCAGAAGATTAAATTGCTTCCATTAAAGAGCGGAGGCATGATAGATGATGTTCCATCTTGATTGCTCATCTTTCTTGATCTTCCTTCTAGCGGCTAAGCTTTTTTAGAAGGACCTCCTCTGATACCAATTGTTGGGAAAGATACTGAGAGGGGGGGTGAATCAGTATCTTGATTTGTCAATAAAATTTTTACTTTTCTTTTCTAAAAAACCCATACGCTACTTTATAGAACAAAACTAGCGTATATACGCGGATATCTTTAAGGAAACTAGCGTATGCTCAGATCTCTTATTATGCAGATAATTCTTATCTTAGATTATTGCATCATTCACTTATTAGATGTTAGTAAGCAGTAAACATGTACAGTAAGAACAGAATAAATCAACACACATAAGCATCACACATGAACACCAAGATTTTAGGTGGAAACCCAATTGGGGAGAAAACCACCGCTGTCGTCGTCTCAGTCTTCAATATTTATTATAAAGAAAACATCTTACAACTGTGTAATGGCGCAAACTCATACCAGCACGCAGGCACCCACCTGCAGAAGGCTACAACCTTCTCTCGTTTACCAGCCTCTCCTGGAAGGGAGCTACAACCCCCTGCTCTCGTTTACCAGCCTCTCCTGGAAGGGAGCTACTATCCCCTGCTCTCGTTTACCAGCTATCACTGGAAGGGAGCTACTTCCCCCTTACTGAAGGCTTCGACCCTCAGCACCACTGCAGACCACGTTTCATCAATTTTCAAACTGGATCAAACAGCTTCAACTCAACCTTTCATTTTTCAACAAACATACTTTGCCCAATGCTTCAACCAAAACAGTGAAACCACTGTAACCAGAATATCAGAGATTACCGAGACTTCAGAATAGATATGCAGAAACACATTCAACCATGAGCAACGTTCAGTTCAAATTCCATACGCGCTTTTATTTAAACAGACCCGCGTATACACGCGCTTTTCATTAGACTAACCCACGTATACATCTGTGCATTTTTCAGTAAACCCTAACTTCCCATACGCGCTTTTATCAGATCAGATCCGCATATACATGCGCTTTTTCCACAACAGACTCGCGTATAGATCTGTAAATGAAAGCTTTTCAAAACAGACCAGATCTATAAGCTTACCCAAATTTCTTCATTACCTTCAGCAGACTTTGCGCCAGATCTTCACCAGTTCTTCTTCTGCAGATCATCTTAGAGATTCATCATCATCAGATCTAAGGATTTAGAAACATCCATGGGTGCATCATAGATTCAGATTTATCAATCAAGAACAAATTTCAATCATGCAGATATAATTCAAAGTGAAGTATTCATTCAATACCCAGACACATGCACACCCTTGCACAATGATCTTCTTCTCCTTATATAGGTTTAGCCTTTATCAATACCATGAGTCAAAACCACACCACTTCCGATGGTATTCCTGGACGGGACGAAATAGATAATCAAGCACTCAATACAATAGGTCAATACCATGGTAACACCCCTTGGTATTCTAAATTTGGAGCGCAAAAGGGCATACGCGACTTGGCACGTACTTTTCCGTGTGCATACGCTACTTCGCCTTAACAAACCCGCGTATGCTTTGTGACACATCATATTTATCATTTTTCTGTCACTTCCTTTCTTCTGTTCCTTCTGAGCTGATCTGTAGATACATCATCCTTCCTTTTAACACACAGATACATCATCCTTACATATTTAACACATAGGTTTGAACAACTTCATCAAATAGGTTGTCATCAAGGACAACACATTGCATCATATCGCCGACAGTCTTATTTCATCAAGTAGGTTGCCATCAAGAACAACATATGCCAACACACTGTCACTGTTGGGCAGTGTAGATCCATATTGGAAATCCCAACTGTTGGTGGAATATTCCAAGGATCTTCACACTTGCATGAAACTTGATGACTAGCTACATGAAGAGGGTTATCTAGTCCATGAAGGAGTCATATATTATCATGGTAGGATCTTCTTATCTAGAGCCTCCAAGCTCAAGGAGAAGTTGCTAGAAAGGGCCTACAAAGAGTTATGTTTCAGCCACACCTATTCGATGAAGCTCAACAACATCATTTTGAGGAGCTACTATTGGGAGGGCGTTGAAGGAGAACTATATCAGCATTTTAAGTATGAGGGGTTTCCGCAGTTCATTATATTAGATATCATTTTTGGGATTCAACTGCGTTAATTTAGTCATTCATCAATGACCATTTCCATGAGAGGTAGTCACAACTAACTAATTTCTCATGATTTTTGAATAGTCCACTTAACACTCATTGCATCGGGTGATGCTCATAGGGGTGAAGAAGTGGGATTGAAACTAATGAAATGAATCACATAGCGTCAATCATCACTTCCGGGGCTTGCACTGTCAAATATGCATGTACCATGTGCAGATGGAGCAACAACATAACTCTATGGAAGAGTTAATTCAGCCCTCTATTTATCCTTTTGAGTGAGAGGATAGATCTATGCACCACTCCATGTCTATAAGGAAGATTTTTGGTGAAGAACATGCTCATGTAAAACATGTTTTATTTTTTGATTGTATGCATTCTTTCACCATGTTTATGTAGGCCATGTCTCCAAGGAGGAGTATTATATCTTGTAAACTTCATGGCCAACATGGGGCCACAAAAATTTATGAACTTGGCCACTCCCTTGATGAACAAAGGGAGATTTTATTTCATGATGGGTGCATTCCTAAGGCACCAAATATATCTCACCCTTTCAGCCTTAGTGAGATAACATGGGAAGCAAGTAAGTGGTGGGGAAACCACTTACTGCATCTAGATCTGATGCAGGCAGGAGATGCATTGCGCTGGTTCCACATGTGGGACTATGACCCACCTCCATATGAAAAAATTTATGTTTGTATGTATATTGGTTTTCTCCCATACATTGATGACGTACTTGTGCTTTTTATGGAAATGTATGAAGGGAGGATGGGAGGTATGTATGTGCCTTATGGTATGGAGGTTCTCCATGTACCTTATGCTACATGTTTCAGGGAGGACAATGGGCAAGCAATGTTTGTGTCATTTGAGTTATTGTCTCCTTATGGGATGCACTATTTACATCTCATAAGAACTTTGGAGGAACAATTCATGGAGGGTTGGATTGGTGAACACTTAGCTTATGGAGAAATCTTATCATATGATGATGACACCAATGGAGGAGGAGAAGAGTTGCAGCACTCACCTTATCAGTTGCTTGAGGACAAGCAACATTTGGGAGGGGAGGACTGTAATATTCCCAATTAGTCCTAAGCTAATGGGAATATTCATTTTTGTTTTATTTTTCTGTTTCATGAATAAAAATGTAAAGGAGGTTCATAAAACTCCTAAATAACAAATAAATCAATGCCAAATGCGAAAAAGGTTAAATCTTGGCTATGTAAGCAAGCACCCTTAGGTGTGAAAGGGGTTGAATGTTTGACTGGGTCAACCATGACCAAATCTACAGCGTTGTCTTGGAGGAGTGGCCATCAATGTGTTGAGATTCAACAAGATGATGAGCTTAGTGAAAAGATTCACCTTCACTAAGTGGGCCCACAGGCTATTTTTGGCGCAAGTCTATTTTTAGACATGATGATCATATTTCAGAAGTTGCAGGCTGCTATTTGTGGATGGTTGGTCAAGTTGGAAAAATAGATGAAATTCTATTTTTATAATATTGGGCGAAGTCTATTTATAGATCGTCAATCTAAAAATAGATGCATGTTGATTATTATTAGCTCTTAATAATAATCAGACTCTAAACAACAACTTATTCTCTTGGAGCACTTCAGATCAATGCACAGATGTGGCACATCAGCTGACAGAAGGAATTACGCAATTCCTAATGGTTTACTGGAGCTAATGCATGAAGGACTCAGTTAGATAAGTGGCAGAGTTATGACACAGTTGGAAGAAGTAGTTATGGAGTTGTATTCAATTTAACTCAGTTAGACTCAGTTGAGCTAGTTGTATCTAGTCTAACTGATTGATACACTAGTGAGAGTGGAGTGAATTAATTAGTTAATTAATTCACAAATAATAACTCATTAATTGACTGAACAATACATCAGTTAACTACAGTGCATGGCAGTTTCAGTGTAGACCAGTGGAGAGATAGCTGAAAGCGCAAGATAGACTATCTGTTGTGACTATAGTGATGCATTGATTGCATCACACACTCAGTGGAGATGCCAATGAGGATTGCACAGTCAAGGATGGAGTAATTCGAATTCATTCAGAGCCATTCTTCAGTAGAGATTGCGCAGTGGAGGCAGGCTAGTAGGTGGCAAATATCGGTGCATGTATTTGCAAGATTAGGCTTGATTAGTGTATGACGATTGTACAGTACTGAGAGCTTGTAATAAGATTTGTATGTTTATATGAGATTGTCATATGATCTCCATGTTACATAATATATAGTTGGGGTTTTTAGCTTCAGGCTTTCCTGGTTAAAAACTGTGTTATGTGCGATTGAATATTTTTGTTTATGCTTCACATGTGTGTGCAATTAATTTTTCCACAAAAGATTAACAAGTGGAATAGATTTAGTATCTTGCAGAAAGTTAAATAGTGTGAGATCAGGTGGATCTTGGACATATGCATGCTTAGTGCATATAATTTCTACATGGTATCAAATCAATGTTGATTGAAGATTGCAATTGTGAAGTGAGTTTGTGCTGGTGGACAATTCGAATTTGCTACAGAAGATTCTTGGTGCAAAAATCAAGTATACATTGAAATGTCTTTCAACAGGTTGAGATTGGAGTATGCCCTTGATGGGAGCTCGAATTACATAGCCTGGAAGGATAGGATGGAAGCGGTGCTAAGGGATAATGGGTTGAAGGAGTTCATCGATAGCGATGTTCCTAAGTCGGGATCTAGCAATGCTGCATTACTTGATGCATGGCAAAAGAAGACTGCAAAGACGAGGAGGATTCTGCTGGAAGGTGTGAAGGACCATATTGTGTCCAGCCTTCATGGGAAATCCACTCCATTCTTAATGTGGAAGGCTTTGACAAACTTGTTCCAAAGCAGAAGTGACCAGAGGAAATTGGCGCTTAAAGACAAGCTCAGAAAAATAAAAATGGAGAAAGGCGACAGTATTCCAAAATACCTCACGAAGTTTGTCCACTACAAGGATGAGATGGGAAGTGTGGGTGTTACTGTTGATGAAGAAGACTTGGTGAGCTTGGCTCTCCTTGGGCTTCCGAAGAGTTGGCATAGCTACGAAGACTCTATCAATGGACGGGAGAAACTATCAGGATGGGAGCGACTTTGATCGGATCTTGTGCAGGAGGAGATAAGGCGGGGTACCAGGGATGGATATTCATCCAAGAATGAATATGAAGAGAATTGCAATTGGGCTTCCAAAGCAAGGAAAGGGAAGGGCAGGAAAAATCCTTTAAAATTCGGTGCTAAAGGCAAGAAGCAGGATTTTTCCAAAGTGAAGTGTTTTCACTGTCACGAACATGGACATTTCGCCACTAACTGTCCACAGAAGAAGAAGAATAAGCAGGCTGCTGGATCTGTAGATGGAGAGGCCTTAGCCTCACAATTTGAGCTGGATTTTTCCTTGATCGCATGCTTGGTTTCAAGTTTCATGGGATCAGTGTGGTCTCTTGACAGTGGTGCGTCTTTCCATATGACGGGAGACAAAGAGTTGTTTAGTGACTTGAAGGAGAAGGACCTCCAGATGCATATAGAGATGGGCGACGATGGTCGATACAGTGCGACTAGCATTGGGACCATTACCTTTGAGAGGGATTCTGGTAATCTGTTCTTGTTGAATAATGTCATGCATGTTCCAGGTCTGAGGAAGAACTTGGTCTCAGTCGCAATGCTGGAAGACAAGGGTTATGATGTTGTTTTTAGTGAGGGAAAAGCCTTCCTTCAACATAAAAAAACGGGTTAAACCAAGAAGATAGGGGTTCGAATTAAGAATCTCTACAAGATGGATGTAGATGGTTGCGTTGCAATGGTGGGCAAAGAAAAAGAAGTGGTGAGCCGGGATGAGGGAGAATTATGGCACAGGAGATTGGGCCATCTTGACCATGGCGCTTTGAAAATTTTGCAGAAAATTTCTACTGGATTTCCCAAGGGTACTCTTTCGCAGTCAGATCAGTGCAAGGGATGTACCATGGGTAAGTTTGTGAAGACCACCTTTCATGAGAAGGAGAACCGTGCTTCGGTGATCCTGGAGAGAATTCACACAGACGTGTGTGGACCATTCTCGATTGCTTCAACAGCAAGACATAGGTATTATGTGATATTTGTTGATGTTTATTCTGATAGATGTTGGATCTTATTCATGCATAAGAAGAGTGAAACGATCTCAAAGTTCTGTGATTTCAAGGCATTGGTGGAGAAGGAGTCGGGGAAGCAGGTGAAAGCTCTAAGGAGCGATAATGGTGGTGAATACATCTCGGGCGAATTCAAATACTTCTGTAGCAAAGAAGGAATTTGAAGAGAACTCATAGCGCCTCATAACCCATAGCAGAATGGGGTCACGGAGAGAAATAACAGAACGATCGCAGGTGCTGCATGATCAGGGTCTACCGATGCACTTGTGCGCAGAAGCATGCAACACTACGGTTTATGTGCAAAACCGTTGTCCTCATAGAGTACTTGGCATGAGTACACCCGAGGAAGATTTTACTGGTAAGAAGTCTGATATTTCTCATTTGAAGATTTTTGGCTCACCTGTTTACATTCATGTGACAATGGATGCTAGGAAGAAGCTAGAGCCAACTGCAGAAGTTGGGATATTTGTGGGGTACACAGAAACACCCCACAACTATCGTGTGTATTTTCCAAACAGTCGAATGACTGTTATGCGACGGGACATAAAATTCAATGAGGTGAAAGCCATGAAGTTGTCGCTTGAGAAGGAGCTACACTTGCATGTGAAGGAGGAACTTCTTGTTCCCAAAGATGAGCCTCTAGATGTGGATCAGCCACAGGAGGAGATTCATGGAGTGGAGGAGTCCACTCATGCAGAACCAAACATCAAACAAGGCAGGAAGCGTACCACAGAAGCTGAGAGACTGAAGGTGGATGCGGCACAGAATGTAGGAGTCCCTACATCACAGCGCAGACAGAGACAGTCAGCTGACCGATATACTGGATACATGGCTCTTATGAGCAAGTGTATTGTGACAGAGCCATCTTCTTTTGAAGAAGTAGCACAGGAGCCCACATGGGTATATGCCATGGTGGAGGAGTATGACTCCATTTTCAGAAACAGTGCTTGGGAGATTTTTCCAAGGCCAGTGGGAAAATCAGTTGTAGGATCAAGATGGATCTAAAAGGTAAAGCAAGCTATTGATGGGAGCGTCGAGAAGTATAAGGCAAGATTTGTTGCCCGGGGCTTCTCATAGTTTGAGGGGATTGACTATGAAGAAATCTTTGCACCTGTCGCTCGGTATTCTTCCATATGGACCATCCTTGCTCTCTCAGCGCAGATGGGTTGGCACATTCATCAGATGGATGTGAAGACTTCATTCCTTAATGGGATCATTGAGGAAGAGGTGTACATTGAGCAACCTGAAGGATTTGAGATCTTCAGCAGCGAGTCGCATGTGTGCAAACTCGAAAGAGAGTTGTATGGGCTGAAACAAGCACCCCGTGCTTGGTACACTCGGATCAAAAGCTATTTCACTGGACTTGGCTTCACCAAGGGTGAGGCAGATGCAAACCTGTACCAGATTGTGGTTGAGGGTAAGATTTTAGTCATTGTACTTTATGTTGATGATTTAATACTAACAGGTGATGAGCAATTGATACACTCATGCAAGGCAGATCTTGCCAAGGAGTTTGAGATGAAGGATTTGGGCCTCCTTCATTATTTCCTTAGATTGGAAATATGGTAGCGGGAAGGTGAACTGTTTGTGTCTCAAGGCAAGTATGCCCGGGAGATACTAGAGAAGTTTCACATGCAAGGCTGCAAGCCTATCGACACTCCTCTTCCAGGAAATTGGAAGAAAAAGGATGCTACATCAATAGAGGTAGTGGATGCCACTGTTTATCGACAGTTGGTGGGTTCGCTCATGTATTTAGTCAATACAAGACCGGACATATGCTATGCGGTGAACCAGCTTTCACAAGCGATGTTTAAGCCTACCAAGCTCTTTTGGAAGGCGGGCAAGCATGTCCTGAGATATATCAGGGGCACATCTGAGTATGGTTTATGGTACAGACAGACGGATGAGGTGAAGCTGCATGGCTTCACGGATGCAAATTGGGCAGGAAGCCCAACAGATAGAAAGAGCACATCAAGAGGGATTTTCAGTATTGGGTCTACAACAGTTTCTTGGTACAGCAGGAAACAAAGATCTGCAGCACTCAGTTCAGCAGAAGCGAAATACATGGCAGCAAGTTTAGCTGGATGTGAGGCTATCTGGATGAGGAATATTCTGGTTGGTTTGTTCGGTTCACATTTACATCCCACGGTGATTCATTGTGATAATCAGAGTTGCATTAAACTCTCAGTTAATCCTGTGTTTCATGATAGATATAAGCATATTGATATCCAGTATCATCATATCAGAGATTGTGTGTAGTGGAAGATCATGTTGCTTCAGTACATTCCCACGGAATATCAGGATGCAGATATTCTGACGAAGGCGCTCACCAGGAGAAAATTCGAATACCATAGAGGCAAGATCGGGGTGAAGGATAATCCCTATCTAGTTGAGAGGGAGTGTTGAGATTCAACAAGATGATGAGCTTAGTGAAAAGAGTCGCCTTCACTAAGTGGGCCCGCAGGTTATTTTTGGCGCAAGTCTATTTTTAGACATGATGATCATATTTCAGAAGTTGCAGGATGTTATTTGTGGATGGTTGGTCAAGTTGAAAAATAAGTAATTCTAATACACACCCAGAATATTGGTCGAAGTCTATTTATAGATCGCTGATCTAAAAATAGATGCATGTCGATTATTATTAGCTCTTAATAATAATCAGACGCTAAATGGAAACTTATTCTCTTCTAGCACTTCAGTTCAATGCACAGATGTGGAACATCAGTGGACTGAGGGAATTATGCAATTCCCAAGGGTTTACTGGAGCTAATGCATGGAGGACTCAGTTAGAACTCAAGTGGCAGAGTTATGACACGGTTGGAAGAAGTAGTTATGGAGTTGTATTCAGTTTAACTCAGTTAGACTCAGTTGAGCTAGTTGTATCTAGTCTAACTGATTGATACACTAGTGAGAGTGGAGTGAATTAATTAGTTAATTAATTCACAAATAATAACTCATTAATCAACTGAACAATACATCAGTTAACTACAGTGCATGACAGTTTCAGTGGAGACTAGTGGAGAGATAGGTGAAAGGGCAAGATAGACTATATGTTGTGACTATAGTGATGCATTAATTGCATCACACACTCGGTGGAGATGCAAATGAGGATTGCGTAGTCAAGGATGGAGTAATTCGAATTCATTCAACGCCATTCTTCAACAGAGATTGCGCAATGGAGGCAAGCTAGCAGGTGGCAAAGATCGGTGCATGGATTTTCAAGATTAGGCCTTATTAGTGTATGACGATTGTACTGTACTGAGAGCTTGTGATAAGCTTTTTATGCTTGTATTAGATTGTCATATGATCTCCATGTTACATAATATATAGTTGGGGTTTTCAACTTCAGACTTTCCCGGTTAAAAACTGTGTCATGTGCGATTGAATGTTTTTGTTTATGCTTCACATGTGTGTGCAATTAATTTTTCCGCAAAAGATTAACAAGTGGAATAGATTCAGTATCTTGCATAAAGTTAAATAGTGTGAGATCAGGTGGATCTTGGACATATGCATGCTTAGTGCATATAATTTCTACACAGTGAGGCATAGCGCAGTTTTAGATGGAGATGGCATGTGTGAAAGAAGTTATTTCATTGAATTTGGTTTAGGGTTTACAAGCTCTTAATCTATATAAGGAAGTGGATGGCAGCATGAAGAGGTTGTTGAATGATATCAGATTTCTGAAGTATTGTCTGTTTAGACATACAAGCTTTCTTTGGTTGTTTAGCCTAGATTGCAAATTTTGTTTAGCATTGGGTGTTCCTGATCGAGAATCCAACCTCTTCCCATTGAGTAGCTCTTGGGAGAGTCTCGAATTGTATAGTCCACTATCTGGCTGAAGGCCAAGCTTCTTCTTCCAACTACAACGTAGATCCTGTTGAGGGTTTGGTTGTCTTTGAAAGCTGCAGCAAGTGGAGGCTATATCTACTCATATCTAGACCATTCTAGTGCTCCTTTTCAGTGGGGAAGGCTTCTATCCCATTGGCAAGAGAGTATTGGATCATTGGAGCATCAGTTTCAGATCTTGGCGTGTGGCCAAACACTATCTAAATCCTACAGTGCAGTTTTACTTCCAGATCTGTGTTTTTCTGTAGGTGCTATTGTAGGGTCTTTTGGCACAAATTTTTGGAGGAGTGATTTTCATGTGTTGGGATTTTCCCTTCACCTTGGATATCCATTGAATAGGATCATTATATTGTACATATTATATCAGAACATTCCTGGATATCTGAATATTTATGTAGATCTGCAGCGTTAGATCTCAGATCTACTCCTTGTACTTCATGTATTGCTGAATACCCCAAGGGGATTTTGAAGAAGAGCCTTTATAATGTATGGATCTATCATAGATTTGAATTTTCATGCATTATTTTTCTCTATATCTAAGATGTAATCAACAACTGTTGTAGCTCCATAAAATAACGTTGTCAAGGCAGTTTTAGTACATCTTGGTTGTACATCTCATGGGTTATCTTGTGCACATATTTTGTTGATGTAAATGTAAATAAAGAGTCTCCATATTGGCCTCCTACCCTTACTTGGATGATCTGCGTTATTTCTCTGCATAACTGTCCTGTCTTGCTGCATTCCCCATTTTGGGATATTACAGTTGCCATGACCTCTAGATTACAGGTATCGGTCAACAACATACAAACACATTTAAAGTTGGAAAGGATTTCATCCTTAGCCAAGGATACCGAGATCAAATCACTAGAATATTTAGTAATCAAGTTGGGCTAAAATCCCAGTGAGAAGAAATAATGTTGATATAACAACATTGAGAAAGCATCTCATGTCACCCACTACAGAAGATCCATAGGCCAAGGAAGTTGGAGAAATGGAAAAGCAAAAGAAAGACATGTTAAAGATAATAATTGAACAAAACAGCCAGATCAAGGACATGGAAGTGGAAATGGAGAAATTGCTCAAAGAAAAAGAGTAGTCATCACAGTTGGCTATATTTCCACTGACAGTAGTCCCCATTTTAGTTGTAACAACACCAGGAGCATCTACATCAACATCAACACCAACACAGACTACAGATCCTTCAAGTGAGTTGGTTAAAGCCTTGGACAATTTGTCCATCCAAGGGCAAGAAATTGCTAAATTAAGGGCTAAGCTTAAAACTCTACAAGATCATAAATTAAGAATAGACAATTATTATGTTGCAGAGTTGCATAAAACTCACAAGCTCACTCAAAGAATTGAACAACTAGAAAGTGAATAAACAATGGCACAAACTTTAGCACAAGTAAAATAAAGTACATGGATAAAGATCAATGAAGCCATCAATGAAATATGCCTTCGATCCAAATTATTTTTTAATAGGAAATATTGATACATGGATCTAAAGAAGTAGTGAAGGAAATTAAAAAAATTTGGGATAGAAACCTGCTGAAGAAACAACAATTATAAAAATCTTGAATTCTAAAACCTAAGAAGAATTAGAAGAGTTTGGAATTCAAGACAGGGACAAAAACCATACTGGAGGTGAAAAGAATGCATACTAAAAGGAACCTTGTGTTACAATTAGAGAATAAATGTAATAATCCAGAATCCAACATTCAAATATTCCATATGAAATTTCATGTGCTAAACAGGAAAGGCTACCCAGATTGATTGGGATAAGAGACAAGCTGATTAGCTTGAAAAACTATCACAAGAAATTATGCACTATTGTCCAAGATAAATCAAGATTTGCAGGTATAAAAGGAAACATCACAGGGAAGGCATTGCTATATAATTTGACTTATTCATTAGTCATGAGATCAAACACTTGTTTATCATCAAGCCTACCTTCCAAAAGTACATGGATGTAGATGAGATATATTGAAAGTTAATAAAATTTTCTATCCCAAGTGAAGAGAGATGGGAAAAACTATGTGAATTGCTTGGATAAAACAATTTCACCTCCAACAACAAAGAAACAGTGCAGTGCTTTTTGAGGTCCAGTCATCAACAGTCATCCTCGAGAATAGAGCCAACAACCACATCAGTTTCAGATTTCCTATAATTATGTTCTATCTTTGTAAATAGTTTTTGATATTTTGTAAAAAATCTTGAGACTTTCACTCAAGATATTTTTTGATAGTTTTGTATAAATACTTCCAAATTTGAAGTACTATTTTTGGGATTTGTATGAAGAAATCTATTGTTGAATGTAAAGTTGAACATTGAGCTCAAGTGGACAAATTTCAATAATATAGAAATCTTTTCAAGATTCTTGTGTTAGACTTGTTGGTGATGTTATTTTCTCTTGTTAATGTGTTTCGTTTCTCTGTTAATTAACATGTTTATCTCATTTTTTTTGTTCTAAGAAAAATAAAAATTTGAATATGTTTAAGTACACTCAATTCTTGATTTTGAACAAAACTTATGTTTTCCACTAAATTTTAACAATATAATTCTTAACTGCTCAATGTTTAATGGATTCTTAATCTTTCCTTCTTTACCATATCGCAAAGATTTTTGGATCTAATAAGTCTGCCTACCATACCCTGTTAAATTTATTTGTCACTGCTGCAAATTAATCAACTCAAAGTTTAATTGACTCCATTTCCAAATGGTTTTTTTTTAGTGTTCCAACCAAACCATTTTAAAAGCCAAACTCTGAACTTCACACCTAGCCTAAAATTTTAAAATAAACAAATTTAAATCTTACAGAGAGATCCCTCTCTGAAGCTGGCAGGGCTATATCCCAACTTCCAAAGTGGTTCTATGGCTACCTTTGGATTTCTTTCACAACCTTAGGAAATAACGAAGTGATAACATTTTTGCGACCATACTAAGGACAAAACAAATTAAAATTAAAATCAATTTTCCCTGGTAAAAACTTTGTTTCAGTGCTTAAAGTTATTTCTAAGTTTGTGGTTGAGAAATAGATCTGATTTAAGGTTGTTTTCCACTCAAAATTTGTATATATTAAATATCTTTAAATATATTGTAGTATATATGGCTTCAAATGAATATACGCTATGTCAACCCAGATCCAGATCCTCCAAAAATTATAGATAATCCTGAAAGAATAATTAGGAAGAAAAGTGCAACTAAGAGTTAATCAAGTGGACGTCTTCTTCCAAGAGTTAACTCCCTTCCTAATATTTTTTTTACCTTAGAGTACATAGAATTTTATTTGGCTTTTGAAGATACACTTTTTAGAAGTAAATCTGATAGTTTTGTACCCAAAATTGTTGTGGACAAGAACCTGCTACCACCTTATAAGTCAGATTAGACTGAGCATAAATATTTGGGCCCTCAATCACCCAAATCATCAGATCTCACTTCTACTACATCATCCCCCATTCCACAACCAAGTTTACCTATTGGTGTTGTCCCTCCATTTATTCCTCCCATCAACCATACACCTATTTCAATCATTTATGCACCCAATTCATCTACCATTCCTACAACCTCTACTACAACACATCAAATTGCTATAACTCCCTCTTTCATACCAACTATACCCACACATCATACTAATACATCTTCCTCTCATCCCCGTATCCCCATAATGACTACTCATTATGCTCCTCTAATTTTACCTGGGCAACTTATTCCCATGCCACAAGGTTATCAAACTTAAATACCTCATTTTGATAACACTGGACAAATTATTGCTTAGCAACACATAGATTGAATGAATGATTACTTTGATTTGCAAGAATTTGATGAAGATTATGTTAGAATGACGTTATTTGCCCAAATTCTCATAGGAGAAGTTAAAAAATGGTTTAAATCATTAATAGTTTCCTTTATCCCAAATCTAACTCAATTTCATGAAACCTTTCGTATAATTTGGGAGAATCCATCCAAGACTATTGTACAATGTTCAATAATGTTTATAATTCTATTCCAACTGCGATACAACCTCCTCCGGGACTAGCCTTACTGAAATTTTGAGGTGGTTTTGACTTTGATAAGGCCTACCAACTTAGGGAAAGAAACTCTGCCACCTTAGAAGAAATGCAGAGGAACACAGTTAGTGTAGAAGAAAACTTGTTAGTAAAGAGAGCTAGGTTGAAAATTGAAAGGAAATTCCAAATCAAAGAAGAACCAACTTCTTCTTCTTGTTCATATGCTAAGTTGGATACCTTAGTGAAAACTATGGAGAGAAGGATGGATAGGATAAGCTTAGTTGATAGGAATCCTCCAAGAGAAAATCAAGGGGCTCCTCCTATTAGAAATCCTAATTTCATAATAAACCCCCCACAAATCAAACAAAGATAACAGAGAGGCCACGTTGATCAACGACAAATTAGGCCTCCATTTCAAGAAAACTATGTTAATGACGAAATTGAATTAACAGAGGAAATTGAAGACAATCATATAAATCTATTTGGGATAAATGATATAGATCAAATCTTCTTGAGCAAAGAAGAAGAAGATCAATTTTTGTTATCACAACCAGAGCAAGACCCTTTAGAATATGAGGAATACAAACAAGGATATCAAAATGGCATGATATAGTTACACAAACAATATAACTTAAGAAGCAAGAAAGATGTTGAAAACCCTCCTAACAAAACTCAAAAAGATACTCCCTCAACCAGTCAAACAAAAACAGATCCTCAAAAAGAAATCTCTAAAAAACTAGATGCTCTTGTGACTGGTCGAACAAAACTTGATCCTCAAAAGGAAATGCCTAAGAAACCATATGCAAATGTCAAAGAAATTCACAGATCATAAACATCCTTTAGCATTGAAATTGAATTGGCCAAAGTGAAAAATCCCATTCCTCTAACTGATTTGGTGACTAAAGATGTATATAAGACTCAAGTCATGAAACCTTTAAAGATAGCAGAAAGGACAGACACAGTTAATTTAAATGATGACCGACCTCAGTTATTGTTTGGACCTAAGGAAGAAGGAAAATACCAGGACAGAAGTGTTCCCTCATTTTACATTATCTTGAATATTCATGACAAAATCTTATATAATTCAATGCTTTATTCTGGTGCTTCCTATAACTTAATGCCAACAGCTATCATGGAAAAACTAGGACTAGATATCATAAGACCTTATAAAGACTTATATTCTTCTAATTTTAGCAAAGTGATATGTCTAGGGTTGATTAAAGATCTGTGTGTCACTCTAGTTCAAATACCATCCAAGAGTCTAGTTATGGACATTGTAGTAGCAGACATACCACCCAAGTATGGGATGCTACTGTTAAGATCATGGGGTGAAATTTTACAGGGTACTTTGCAAATGGATATGACCTATGCCACCATTCCTATCTTTGGTCAGCCAAGGAGGTTATACAGAGAAAAATTGATGAAATACATGGTCAGTAGCCAAGATAAACCAAACAATTACCCCTTGTACTCTGTGCACTCTGACTTAGATTCCTTCATTATGTACAATGAAAAACCAAGTGAAGAGGAGTATCAAAACTAGAGATTGAACCCAATAGAATAGACCGAATAACTCAAACTAAAAAACAAGATATAAAGGAAGAAGCTCTTTGGTATATGGATTCTGATGGGGGTGTGTGTAAGGATGGTACAGGAGCTGGTGTTTTTATCATGAACTCATCGACCAATATGTCAAAGGGACATGACTATAAACTAAATTTCAGTGCACAAATAACATAGAAAAATATGAAGCATTGATCTTAGGGCTGAAAATTTTAAAGAGGTCGAGAGCAAAAAGAATTTATGTACATGGAGATTCTGAGCTAATTATCAAACATATCAAGGGTGAATATACCACCAAACACCCTAGATTAAGAGCCTATAAGAATGCAGTTTTAGACTTTCTGCAATGTTTCACTGAATATGACTTGTATGTTATCCCTAGAAGCCAAAATATCTTAGTTGATGCCTTCGATGTTTCAGCCAATACTTGTAAAATGCCTTTCCACCCCAATAGGAAATATGTGGTGGAAGTCACACATAGGCCAACTGCCCCCGACAATGAAAGATATTGGCAAGTTTTCAGAAATGATGAGAAAATTGAATATTTTTTACAGATGAGAGATGAATTTGATTGTGTAAATATAGACATAAATAATGATAGTGATAATAATGTAAATAGAAAAAAAAAAAAAAAAAACAGAAATGGAACTAAATGAAACTAATGATAACCAAGAAGAGCTAGAAGTTTTACAAATGAAAGACAATGTGTTTTTAAGCAGATTGGTACCATTGGAAGAAATTTTTTATTTCAATGATATGGTAAAAAAACCAAAAATTGAAGTTGTGGGTGATAATGTAGAACACTGTAACATTGGAACGCAAGAAAGTCCCAAAATTGTAAAACTATCTAAATCCTTGCCTCCTGAAGAAAAGCATAAATACATTGAACTTATTAAGGAATTCTCTGATGTGTTTGCATGGAGTTATGAGGACTTGAAATATTATGACGCTTCTATCATTAAGCACACCATCCCCATCAAAGAAGACCAAAATCCTTTCAAGAAAAAACTAAGAAGAGTAAATCCAGTATTATTTCCTCTGGTCCATAAATAAGTGAAGAAGTTATATGATGCCAAAATAATAGTACCATTGAGGTTTTCAAAATGGGTTTCTAACCTAGTGCCAACCAGGAAGAAAACATGTGAAATCAGACTCTGTGTAGACTTTAGGAATTTGAACAAAATCTCACTAAAAGACAACTATCCACTGCCTAAAATGGATCACATATTACAAAAGGTAGTTGGTTCTAGTAGAATCTCCTTGTTAGATGGATTTCCGTGTTACAACCAAGTTCTAGTTCAATCTGATGACCAACATGAAACAACGTCCACTACACCATGGGGCACTTTTATGTATGTAAAAATTCCTTTTGGACTTATGAATGCTCGAGCCACTTTCCAAAGGGAAATGGACATACATTTGTTGATGAAATTGATAGGTTCATTGTAATATACCTAGATGATATCACTATATTTTCAAAAAAAAATGAAGAACATTTACTACATTTGAGGAAGTTTTTGAAAAGTGCAGGAAATTTCGCATCTCTTTGAATCCTAAGAAAAATATTTTTGGTTTAAAGGAGGGAAAACTTCTAGGACATGACATTTCCAAATAAGGCATCAGAATTGATCCTATCAGAGTTGAAGCTATCCTCAAAATTGATCATCCTAGAAACAAGAAAGAAGTTCAATCCTTCATTGGCATAATAAACTTTCTTATGAGATTTATTCCTAACGTGGCTTAAATATTAAGATCAATTACAAACATGTTGAAAAGAGATACTGATATTAAATGGAATACTGAGGCCAAGAAATATTTCAGTGAAGTCAAATAAGCTTTAACCACTGCTCCTGTTTTGATAAGCCCCGACTTTACTAAATATTTTATGATTTTCTCTTTTGCTTCTAAACATATTATTGCAGTTGTTTTATTGTAGAAAAACAACGAAGACCATGAACAACCCATAGCCTTCTTCAGCAGAGCTTTAAGAGATGCATCACCTAAGTACAACATCATGGAGAAGAAAGAATTTGCTTTGGTTAAAGCATTAAAATAATTTAGGGTTTACATCTTACATTCTCATATCATTGCATTTGTCCCAAATGTTGTGGTAAAAGATATTCTCACACAAGAAGACCCAGATGGCGAGAGAGGGAAATGGATTGTTGTGATCCTAGAATATGACATAGAGATAAGCCCAACCAAGCTCATAAAGGGTCAAGGATTGGCCAAAATGATGGCAAAGTCCAATTTTCATGCCCTTGAAATTAATTTTATTGTTGCACTTGATGAACAGGAAGAGTTGGTGACTCCACAAGTATTAGAAGCCTTTTCTACCTCACCCTAGTATGTAGACATCATTTTTGTACTACAGAAGTTACAAGCTCCTCCTGGCTTAACAAAGACTAAAGCTATATTTCTAAAAATCAAAACCATGAAATTCTGCATTTTAGATCAAATTTTATATTGGAAAGATGCTTGAGGTATCTTTTTAAACTGTTTATTGAAAGATGAAACAGATAAAGTCATGCATAAATTCCATGAAGTAGACTGTGGCAGACACTTGTATTGGAAAACCACAGCCAATAAAATATTAAGAGATGGTTTTTATTGACCCACTTTATTCCCAGGTGTGCATAAAAAAGTCACCTCTTGCCACCAATTCCAAATTTTTGAGGGTAAGAAATTTTTTTTACCCTTACCACTAAAATCTATTACAGTTGAAGTCCCTTTTCAACAGTGGGGTCTAGATTTTATTGGTGAAATCATCATACCTCCTCAGGCCAACATAAGTGGATCTTGACAGCCATTGATTACTTTACAAAATGGATTGAAGCCATCCCATCTAGACAAGCCATAGATACTGTCAACATCCAATTTCTAGAGAGGAACATTTTGTCTAGATTTGGGTGTCCCCATAAAATTATCACTGACGATTTTGCAACCTTTAAATCAAAGAAAATGGTGGATTTTCTTATAAAAACCATATCAAACTAGGACACTCCACTGCCTACTACCCACAAGGAAATGGATTAGTCGAGTCTTCAAACAAAAGCTTAGTCGACATTATAAAAAAGTTGTTGCAGGAAAATCAAAAGTCCTGGCACAAAAAGTTGATTAATGCCCTAAGGGCTTACTGAATTACTGCCAAGAGATCTATTGGAATGTCTCCATTTCAAATAGTATATGGGATTGATGCAATTTTTCCTGCTTCACTAGGAATCCCTGTACTAAAATTATTGCAGAAAGCACAAGTGGAAACAAATGATTTACATAGAAGAATCAGCCAGACCATTCAATTGCAGCAATCTAGAGAAGAGGCCTACAATAAGACTCAACTAATTTAGGAAAATGTCAAGAATATCTATGACAGAAGGACAAAATCTGATGACTTCCAGATGGGAGATTTAGTGTTGAAATGGGATTCAAGGAACGAAGAGAAAGGCAAGCATGGGAAGTTTTATAGTTTGTGGAAAAGGCCATACAATATTGAAGCTATTGGAGGCAACAATGCATTTTTCTTGAAGGACTTAAATGAAGGAGCATTTTCTAGTGGACCTGTGAATGACGGACTTCTTAAACATTACCTTCTTCCAGAATAAATCAGTTTCAATTAGATTCATTGTATATATGTCATTTTATTTTTTATTGCAAGATTGAGGGCAGTTTACATCACAAGTTGAAGCTCTAAGAGAAGGCCCTAAGCTTATGATGATTGGTTGCCCACATTTATAAATAACAACAGGTGGATCAGATTCAGTTGCAGAAAATAAAGACAGCATGCCCAATGGATTAAGGCTGCTGATATATAGTGTTCTTAACACCTCACAAGGAGAGTTCCATCCCTATTGGAGCCACTGTTAGAGTCCTGTATTTCATAGGATGACTTAAATGTAGTTGTAATTTTTTACATGATATGGTATAAATAATTTTCCATTCTACAAATTTATTTCCAAAAATACCAAGAAAGGAAAGAAAATAAATAATAAACAAAAGGGGATAAAAAATAGATATGTGAAAAGAAAAGAAAAAAAACATGAGAAAAAGAAAAAGAATAAAATACCCCATAAAAAATTAAGTCTATAGGAGTGAAGCAAGCCTAAATGCCACTCAAAAAATGAAAAAAAAATGCATCAATCACTACTTAGAAATTTTTGAATAAAGTGTGTTGCTAGTTAAAATTCCACATTATAATAGGAGAAGTAGAATAGTTAGTTTAATCACACTGTCTAAACGTGATTAGACTGAAATAAATAAAATTAGTTTAGGATTAGAGAATAATCAATCACACAGTTTAACCGTGATTGAACTAGGTTAATTAAAATAAATATGAAGTTGATCGCACTATTTAACGTGGTTAATTGACAAATCAAGAGGAAAAAATCAAAAAATGGCTTGCAAATTGAAATACAACATTAGTGGATAAATAGGCAGTTTAGAAAGTAATTAAGTGTGTATTAAAGAAGTTAATTGCAATTATCGCGAATTGTAATAAAGTTAGGATATAAGGTTTTATACTATGTAAATAACATTATAAATTTTTTCAATGGTTAATATCCACCCCGCCCGAATCAACGGCGAGGGATCATTTTCGGGGCCCCCCAAGCTCTTTCACGATTTATTTGCAGGGGTGGGGGGGTTCCAAATGGACAGGCCTACCAAGTAACGTGGAAACACCATAGGAGTTTGCATCCCCCCCCCCCCGCAAGCCCCCACCACCACCGTAAATTCTAAGCCTGTTGACCACAAACTCTGCTACTCCCACACCAATAAGTGCCTCCCACGATGACCTCCCGACCCCACTATCACCTCTTGTCACGATCCATCCTCTTCCATCGAGCAATTTCCCACTATCATTTCCTCTCCCAATAACAGGTTGCCACATGGCACTCTCCCGTCTACATCAGCAAATTTTTTACCAATTAATGTTTCCCGCTCCCGCGACAATGGACCCGCTCTGGTTTGAAGGGTAAAACACAACGATAATTCCTAAAACTCTATATTAACCACTGAAAAACCTTTGACTCCCTTCCTTGTTATTTCATGACCATATGGATTTTACAGTGCTCCACGTTGTCCTAACATCCAGTCAATTGTCAATCAACTGCGATAAGACCACCATCAGTGACCCCACTTTAGCACCTGACTTCCACCTACCTCTTCCAAGTAATATTATCATCCTCAGTCCTTTTATTTTTGAAAAATGGATCCTAAAGGTAAGACCCCCAAGAAAAAAGCTAAGACTCCTAAAGAAAATCCTATGTTGCCCCCTGCCATCGACCTTGACCACTTGCCATTAGTCAATCTGTAATACAAAGTTGTTGAAACCATCTGTGAATTCGACATGTTCAAAATTCATAGTTGGTTGAAGAAAAAGTATTTAGACCTGGGCGATGAATTGGGCTTGTGGGAATCCTCCCTGCCCCAATTCATGTTCCCACAGACCCATTACTTTCTTGAACTAATATCCTGGTGCCAAAACATATATGTACCTAGCCAGAGAGCAATTTTCAGTCAAAATGGTGAAGTTTTGCTCACCATAACTGCAAAATCCATTTCATAAATGTTGCAATAGCATAATTTTGACCCCTTAAATCCACTTTCAGTATATTCCCTCATGGAATTCTACAAACATCTTACCTTGCCACAAAGAGCCAAAATTTTTGAAGTTTTTCTCCTCGAAGATGCACAATTACCCAAGAAAAACCCCCCATATTCATCCTCCGTGTTCCCAGATAAGACCAAACATATAATTTCCATAATTCTATGCATACATGGCTACCACTCGGATCAGTGGGTTGATGAGGCCATTGTTGGTTTCTTATCATTTTTTACAGCTGGTGAAAAACCTATAATTTTCAATTATAGTGAGTTCATTGCAGAAGCAATGCATGATTAGTTTATAAAGTTTCCTACCAAGAGAGCTTTCAAGTATACATCAATTTTAGTTTATTTGTTTATTTATCATCAAGAAGACATGTTTCCATTCTCTTTACAGAAGTTACATGAGCAGGTTAATTCACAATCGGTCATCCATTGGACCTCCTTACCGAGGAAAAACTCCACTAAGTTTACCTTTGCAGATTATGTGGATTAGTTTATTTACACAATGATTTGTCTACTAAACAATGATGTAGAACCTAGAATAGGAACAAATATTCAAAGAGTGTTGCATATTAGTGACCAGGCAAAGACAAGGGATTGGTATTTATACCAAAACTATATTGAGATCAGGGTTTATGGGTGTGAATTGCCACCCTACAACCTTCCAAAAATTGTTCCCATGAAATTTTTATCATTTGAATACATAAGGAAAATGATACACATGTATGACTTACACTTTGTTGCAGCTAAAAAGAAGGCAATTCAAAATCAAAGCCCGGATTGGGACATTTGTTCCCAATACCAAAATAACAGGTAAAGAAGCAGATTTGCTCCTGAAGAAAATGAATTTCAAATTAAGTTTCACTTGGTCTTATGACCCTTTTGGCATAATTTTAAAGTTGAGAGTGGAGCAAAGGACCACTCCTTACACCCACACTCCCAAGCCAGAGATAGAGCATCATGAACTAGAGTCAGTGAGATAAGAATACACTGCAGGAAGCCAAAGAACAAGCCATATCCACAACCACCTCTCAGACCCCTAAACCTCAAGAAAAACACGAGGAAAGGATAAGGGAAGGGGAGTCTTCTCTAGTGATAGAAATTGGAGCCAAGGAGTTCCTAATATATAAGAAGAAGCAGAAGACTAACTCAAGACAAATTTGTTCAGCAGGGAAGTAAAGAGCAGGAAACTATAGTTATGATAGGTCGTCATGTTTCTACATGGGAAGATGACATTTTCACAGGATTTCCTTCTTCGTCAACCTCCAAAGATCCTCCAGATATAGCCCAGACAACAGAATTGGCTCAGGACATAGCTAAGCCGAACATTTTTTCCAAATACAAGGAAATTAAACAGATGAATGAAATTCTCAAGGCCACAACCTACACCTATTTTTGGAAGCAAACAGCTACATCACAGCATAGGTTTCTCTCAGCCTTTGATACAGAGAAAGGAAAAATGAAAATTTCATTTCTTGAAGCACAGATTCCAGTTCCAAAGACACCAACATAATACAAAGAATCTGCATTTTCCTTTGATGCACAACAGATTCATCCAATTTCCCAAATGGATATGCATAAACAAACCAATGAAATGATGTACTAAAATTTAACTAATGATGCCATGTTAGCCTCCAGATTGCAGGTATCGGTCAACAACATACAAACAAAATTAAAGTTGGAAAGGATTTCATCCTTAGCCAAGGATACCAAGATCAAATAATTGGAAGACTTAGTAATCGATATGGGCTACAATCCTAGTGATGTAAATCAGTAGAAGGAATTGTGAGAAGAAAGAATGTTCATATAAAAACATTGAGAAAGAAATTGAAGTTGCACACTACAGAAGATCCACAGGCCAAGGAAGTTGGAGAAATGGAAAAGAAAAAGGAAGACATGTTCAAGATAATAATTGAACAAAATAGCCAGATCAAGGACATGGAAGTGGAAATGGAGAAATTGCTCAAAGAAAAAGAGAAGTCATCACATTTGGTTACAATTCCACTGACAACAGTCCCCATTTCAGTTGCAACAACACCAGGAGAATCTACATCAACATCAACACCAACACATACTACAGATCCTTCAAGTGAGCTGGTTAAATCCATGGACAATTTTTCCATTCAAGGGCAAGAAATTGCTAAATTAAAGGCCCAATTTAAAACTCTGCAAGAACAGAAATTAAGAATAAACAATTCTTATGTTGCAGAATTGCAGAAAAATCACAAGCTCACTCAGAGAATTGAACAACTGGAAAGTGAATCAGAAATGGCACAAACTTTGGCACAGGAAAAATAAAGTATGTGGATAGATACCGATGAAGCGATCACTGAAATATGGCCTTCAATCCAATTATTTTTGAACATGAAGAATTGATACACATATCTAAAGAAGTGGTGAAGGAAATTAAAATAGATTTGGGACAGAAACCTAGTGAAGCAACATCAATTATAAAAATCTTGAATTCTAAAACCAAAGAAGAATTAGAAGAGCTTGGAATTCAAGATAGGACAGAAACCATACTAGAGGTGAAAAGAATGCATACCGAAAGGAACCTTATGCTGCAACTAGAGAATAAGTGTAACAATCTGGAATCCAACATTGAAAGATTCCAGAAGAAATTTTATGTGCTAAACGGGAAAGGGCTACCATGATTGATTGGGCATAGGAGACAAGTTGATTAGCTTGAAATACTATCACGAGAAATTATGCACTATTTCCCAAGATAAATAAATATTTTCAGGTATAAAAGGAAACATCACAGGGAAGGAATTTATGGGGGCTATAGAATTTGACTTATTCATCAGTCATGAGATCAAACACTTGTTTATCATCAAGCCTACCTTCCAGAATTACACGGATGTAGATGAAACATATAGAAAGTTCATAAAAAAATTCTATCCCAAGTGAATACGAATGGGAAGAGCTATGTCAATTGCTTGGATAAAATAGTTTCACCTACAACAGTAAAGCAACAACGCAACACTTTTTGAGGCCAAATCATCAACAATCATCCTTGATAATAGAGCCAACAACCTCATCAGTTTTATATTTCCTATAATTTTCTTCTATCTTTGTAAACAGTTTTTCATATTTTGTAAAAAAACTTGAGACTTTCACTCAAGATATTTTTTGATAGTTTTGCATAAATACTTCCAAATTCGTAGTACTATTTTTGGGATTTGTATGAAGAAATCGATTGTTGAATGTAAAGTTGTTCATTGAGCTCAAGTGGACAAATTTCAGTAATACAGAAAGCTTTTCAAGATTCCCGTGTCAAACTTGTTGGTGATTTTATTTTTTATTGTTAATGTGTTTCTTTTCTCCGTTAATTCATATGTTTATCTCATTTGTTTTATTTTATGAAAAATAAGAATTTGAATTTGTTTAAGTACACTCAATTCTCGCTTTTGAAAAAAATTATGTTTTCCACCAAAGTTAAACAATGGAATTATTATGCTATGTTTTTAATGGATTCTTAATCTTTCCTTCTTTGCGATATCACAAAGCTTTTTAGATCTAATAAGTCTGCCTACCTTGCCCTATTAAATTTATCTGTCACTGCTAAAAATTAATCAACTCATAGTTTAATTGACTCCATTGCCCAATGGCTTTCTCTTGTTTTTCCAACCAAACCATTTTAAATATCAAACTCTAAACTTCACACCTAGCCTAAAATTATAAAATAAACAAAGTTAAATCTTATAGAGAGATCCCCCTCTGAAGCTAGCAAGGATAGATCCCATCTTCCAAAGTGGTTTTGTGGTTACCTATGGATTTCTTTCACAACCTTAGGAAATTACAGAGTGATAAAACATTAGAGATAAACTTAAGGGAATAAGAATATGATGTTGGAAAATATGAGTTTAAAGTTAACAAGAAGCATACATTTATCCCAAACATGTTTAACAATGTTAAAATAGAAGCAAATATAAGGGACATGTTTAATGTTCTAAAAGAAATAAAGTTACTATGACATTGAATTTTAGGGATGGAGTGTCGAATTTGTGCTTATACTAAGAGGGGGGAGGGGGTGACTCAATATAAGAAAACATTTACTTATTTAAGCATTTATGAGGCATAATAAAACAACCTCATATGTAGAACAATGAACACATGATATAAGTGGAAACTTTTATTATAACAAACCTTTGTAGGCACCAACCTATTTTTACAAAAAATTATAGGCACCAACCTACTAGAGATACCAATTGCCCCAACTTCAAGAATTTGTAGGTGCTAATCTACTAGAGACACCAATTCCCACTGCTACAAAAAATTTTAGGCACCAACTTACTTCATGGAACCTGCTAGTTTCTTTTGGCTTCACCAGATATCCTTGCTACTTCTTCCTTCACTAAGTATTCTAGTTGCTTATGGATTTTTCCTTCACCATGTTTTCTTCTCACAAAACTTGTTGTTTTTGGTCTCTTCCCAAGAAAAAACTTGTACAACATGCCATGTATCTAATTTTGTAAATATTATTCCATTTTTTTTACCTAAGGCAGTCTTGAAAGTTTCACAGTCTAAAACATCTTAGAAAATAAATTATAGTGAAAATGCCAAACTAGCTTGTTTGAAGTTGTATTGTAGTTTCTACAATAACCCTCCAAAGTTCTTAACTCAATCTAATTCTCAAGCCCTTACTAATTCCTCAAAATATCATTCTTCTAAATTTTCTAAGTGTTTGAAGTCATCCTAGGTTTAAGCGAAAGCGCACTTACTCTTCACAAACCTAGCACACTTTCTTTTGATAGCCCAAGCGCACTTTCTAGTGATAGTATACCAATTTTGGTGTACCAAAACCCGTCGCACCAACCCACCATATCCTTGCTCTCATATTCTTTGTGAATTCTGCACACACTCACACTAAACACCTAGCCTCCTCATAACGTGCTCGCACAATTTGTAGTCCCAACCCTATGGCTTAGCCACTACAACATGTGATTGTACCCACGTTAAAGTTTCCTCGTGATCTGACATAGCAATGAAAACTTAGATATGCAAACTCCAACAGTGCCAATGCATGTAGTCTCCACCCTCCGACTAGTGCTTGCGCAACTTGTAGTTATAGACAAATTCCTTTATGTGCATTTCCTTTGATTGCATTGCACTTATGTTCTACAACTTTCTCCAGTGCTAGCACATCCCATAAGCTCAACCTTAAGCCACTGCGTCTATAAAATCTACATGTGTTATGTTACTCTCCAACCTTGTGCTAGCGCACTGCACACTTCTAGTCTTTATTTGACCAACCCTTACCTCTATCTAATGCGCTTGCACTAATACCAATGCACTATAATTTAATAGTAAAGATTATGCAAATAGAATAGAATTAGAATAGGGGTTTTATTGAGCTAATTGTATATATTTTCCATGAATTATTTTGAGTTCACAGGTACAAGATATTTTCAGTATATCAGTGTGTCATCTTCCACCGAATGCATGCCTCTTGTAGCGATAAAAGGACATGTGAGGGAAATAGTTGAAAGTGACATTGAGGGTGTAGTGAATAGTCCAAATCATGTTTCATCAACAAGTCGATAACTTTTTCTTGGACAAAAATATTCAAAGACTTCACCAGGAAAGAAATCCCACGAGGTGAAGAAGATATATAGGTATACCTCAACATTAAAAATGACAGGTTTCATAGGGTTGGTTGCCACTATCTAGTGTTACCTTGTGTAGAGACCATAGGATGGATCCTAAAACACATTAACCTTGAAAATATGATCGTCAAAAATTTAAAGGGTGAAGTATTGCCTACATATCACACTCATAATATTCACATGTATTACAAGCTCCCAAGCCAAAAGAATACCTTAAAACCATATTGTACGCCGATTTCAGACTATCTACTAAAGAGATCCTCAAATCTTGGTGGTAGGAACCAATTAAATTTCATCAAAAGCCCGAAGATATTTACAAAACCAAGATGTTGAGGAAAGTGTACCAGTACTTAATGGCCATGAATTGCAAATTATATGGATGTGAGAACGTCGAATACTTTAGAGAAAAATGGGTTTATATGCTGCACCCTTTCCCTACCAAAGGCATTTTTTTCAATTAATCTGATCTAATGGCTATGTCATTACAGAAGTGTATTGTAAAAGCCAATAATGTGGCAGAAGGCGAGCAACCAGAGTTCTAGTACATGTATTCATATTTGTTATACTATATATGTGCGAAGAATGAATTCCCAAGGTTGGAATGGAAATAGGTCTATGCTAAAGAGATACCTTCGATGCACATATACTGAAAAACGTTGTGGGAAATGAGTTATAGAGGAATATACGCAAAGATAATTCAAATATTTATTGAAATAATATATTAGATGTTGTTTGGCACCAAAGCTGCACCATGCATGACAGATAAGGTAAGGGAATTTATAGCTAACATCATAGACTGGTTTGCATCACCTCAAGGAAAATTTACGAGAGACTTCAAAGCATGCAAAAGGCCACATGTTATGCTATTGTTCATGACATATAAGGTTGTGATTCAATAGGTTGGCTATCAACTTTTTACAAGGTTGTCTGGATCATTATAGAAGTCGAATAAGTCTCCATGGCCCATCTTGCCTCTACAAATAAGATCATACAATCTTAAGAGCTTGAAGGTAGCATAACAAGAAATTGCAAAACTGTAACACCTCAGGTTCAGTGAAATGGAATATCATCGATGTGATCCTAGAGGCATAGTTACACAATATTATGCACATATACGTGGGAACATGCCTTAGTCTCCTGGAAATAAAAAGAGAAAATCAAGAATCATTACAATTCTTATAGAGCAATTAGAGTAAGCAAAGAAGCAGATCATTATAACCTAGAAAATGTTATAGACAAGCCACAAGAAGGAGACCGGGAGGAGATGGACATTCAAGATAATGTTGAGCTAAAGAGAAAACAAGAGCAGGAAGTTGCACGAGAGAGAAGCAAAAAACTTAAAGCTGATAAAGATGTTATGACGGCAGTTAAAGAAGAAAAGAAGAAAAAGGAGTGTGAATAAGCTCAAAAGAAAAAACAAAAGAAGAAGACAGACAAAAGCAGGAACAAGAAAAGCATAAACAAGAGGTGATGATAAAGAAAAAAGAAGAAATGAGAAAAAGGAAAGAGATGAAGCTTTAAAAAAGAAAAAATAGGAAGAAGAATAGAGAAAGAAGCAACTTGAAGAGGAAAAGAGAAAGAGGAAGGAAGAAGACGAACTATCAAAGAATTTAAATGAAAAGCTAGTTACTCAAGGGCTAGTTGATGACCAAACGGAATAAGGTGGATCAAAGGATGCAGTAACTAATTGTAGCTACTTTAAATATCCATCCTCTAACACCTCTAATAGGTGGGAATCTCACTCTCAATGAAATGGGTATCCCACCGCTAGGATAATATTGAATCTTAAATATCTCCAATTTCACGTTCAATGAGCTTATGCACAAAATCACTCAAGAAAGGACAAAATACTTCCCAAATGAGCCAGAACATCTAATTTCAATAAATCTTGAGAAGGATATAGTTTTAGATACGCGGACAAATTCGAAAACCATAACTTCAGCAAGAAAGGATTTCGCAATAGCCACAAAGAGAAATATTGATTATCTCCTTCTCAAAGTTGATAGATTAAAGAAAGAGTTGGACGATGCAAGTTGAAAAAATTAACAACTCCTAATTGAAAATCAGCGTGTGGATTTTGCAAGTTCCAATATAGAGGGTGTCCCATCAACAATCCTAGAAGAGTTGAAAGAACTAGAAGAAGTAACGAAGCAGGTATATGAGGAGATGATCATATTGTACAAATTAATGGTGCCCATATTTGAGATCCAAAAGGAGATGCATGAAATGATTAGGATATTAAAGCTTGTTCATATGGCTGTCGATTTTGTCGAGGAATGGGGCACTAAGTGCTCCGATGCACCGAAGGAATTACCCAGGAAAGGCAAAGTCGAGGTTGAAATGGACATAGTACAAATAAAGATACTCACACATACTCATGACCAGTTAAACAATATCATTGCTAACACTATATCGACCTATATGAAGTTGCATACTAGATTGGAAGCTCTAGTTCAAGTACAAAAGATACTCTTAGTTGGTGCATCTAGAGAATTGAAGTCAAGAGATATCATCAAACAAGAATTAAAGAAGGTTTTGGATGGCATCAATATGTTTCCCAACTAGTCAAGTTGCATACTAAGTTGAACATGCTTTGGAAATGCTTTGGAACACAATACAAGTGAGCTCGTACAATATTGCTAGATGCTTTGGAAGGAAGGATGAAGTGTGATCGATAATTATTGTCTGCTCAACTTAGTGTTCCTAAATTGATGTCATAAATTGTCAACCAGGGTTAGTAAAATGTTGAAGTGAAGTGCACTATATGTGCCTAGGTATCTGTTTTTCACTACGTTGTGTTTAGTGTTTTTCCAATGTTTTTGGTTTTGTGTTTTTTATTCTAAGAGGGAAAAGAACTAAGTGTTGGTAAAGAGAAGTTGTTGGTCACACTAAAACAGAGCAAAACCTATTCTAAACTATGTATGGCACTTGAGAACAGAAAATGTAAAACTTTAACAAGAAAAATAACTCATAACATGAATTCAATAACTCATAACATGAACTCATTCCAATTCATTCATTAGAAATATGTTGGAATAACTTGAGAAAAGGATAAGTTTAATGCAATGAGGTTCTTCTAAGTAAACAACAATTGTTGTGTAACCAGCTCCAAAAATAGAAGAAAAGAGATATGAACGCCTTAGAAATAAGCCACTTCGAGGGGGCAACCTCCAATACATTACATAAATGAACAATTCTTGGATGATACAATTTACAAAACCTCCTTTCTCTATATAGGAGTCCATGGGGCCATAATGTAATCCTAGTGGGCCACAATGTAATCCTAGCCGACCTAACAATAATAATTTAAGGGCACAATAATAACAATATGGGGTTACAGGGGTACAATAATAACAATAAGGGGGGCTACACTAACATAATAAGGGGCTACACTATTAATATAGGGACTTAACATGCCCCTCTCCTTCAAACAAGTGTTGTCCTCAACGCTTGATTATTTCTTGATGCTTCTGTATAAAATTTTCATCCTCCCATGTGAAATATTTTACAGGAAAGTTCTTCCACTTGCTGAGATACTCTGAAATTGATCGTACTTTTCGAGTTCTTGTTTCTATGACTACTTCATAACTTCTTTCGATGTGATGTTGATCTTCCTGTTGTTTCATTAGATTCCGCACCAAAGTTGGGTTATCCTTTGAGAGTTGGAGAACTTGTTGTTGATGCTCGATGTGATCTTCCATTAATTTATCATCCATATTTTCTATTATTTGATCCTTCAAACCATCCAACTTAGCCTCCATTTCTGCTTTTAAACCATCTATTTCATCTTCAATTGCTCTTCGTAAGATTGAAACTTGTTGCACTTGGTACCGTAATTTTGATATCTCATACTGCAACTCTTCCTCTTCATGCGTCATAGTATAGATTTTTGAGGGATTAATGGTATGGAATTATTTTTTGGAGGCATTATAGAACCAAATACTGATAAAAATTCTAAAATATTCCCTTGGAATCAATTCAAATTGATTCTTCAAACAAGACTTATGCAATTCGGAAAAATACACACCTTTTTCTTGCTTTTGAGGAGCTCGATATTTAAATTGGATTATCTCTATGATTGAAAATATTCAATATATGAAATTAATCCTTGTAGTAGCCCTCTGAAGCTTCTTTCAAATTCCACAGGTCTGATCTGATTTGGATTCCCCAAGACAAAGTTGTGTCCAATCTCCCACAATGACCTAATTATGGACTGGTTCAGTAGAGCAAACTTTTAGGACTTGCCACGTATCACTGTTTCTTCCTTTGTCTCTGAAATTGATATCCAAGAAACTAAAGTCCGTGTACTTGCAACCACTTTTTATGGCACTCAAATCCATTGCCCAGAGAGAGAGTTATTGAACTTTTCCCACGATCACCTCTTTGAGATGATATTCAGGAGCCTGAAAAAGCACTACCTTCCACAGATCATATCTCCAAAAATATTGCGAACCAAGCTCTGAAATTTTTTGACGAATTTCCTCAAGATTTCAGCTTTGCACCATATAAATTTCAGATTCTGAACCTTCGTAGAAACAAAATTATATCGCAAATTCCACGATGACCTGTTTAGGAGCCTGAACAAAGACCTGACTTCCACAGATCATATCTCCGAAAATATTGCGAATCAAGCTCTGAAATTTTTACACAAGCTTCCTCACGATTTCAGCTTCGCACCCTAAAAATTTCAGCTTCTGAAGCTTCGTAGAACAAAAGTTATAGCGAAAATTCCACGATGACCTGTTTGGAGCAGCGAAACCCTAGAATCCAAACCTCTGACACCAAATGTTGTGTAACCAGCTCCAAAAATAGAAGAAAAGAGATATGAACGCCTTAGAAATAAGCCACTTCGAGGGGGCAACCTCCAATACATTACATAAATGAACAATTCTTGGATGATACAATTTACAAAACCTCCTTTCCATATATAGGAGTCCATGGGGCCATAATGCAATCCTAGTGGGCCACAATGTAATCCTAGCCGACCTAACAATAATAATTTAAGGGCACAATAATAACAAAATGGGGGTTACAAGGGTACAATAATAACAATAAGGGGTTTACACTAACAATAATAAGGGGCTATACTATTAATATAGGGACTTAACAACAATCTACAATATCACAGAGAAAATCCCATCCATGGCTAGAAATTTGTTGAACACATTTGGAAAAGATAGTCTGCAACATAGTGAGTGACTCTATTCTAAATTATCCTATGATACTGAAATTAATCCATTTTGCAACTCAAATTGTCACTACTAAGCCTCATTCGAAAGCTAGAAATATTTTGGAATAGTTTTGGAAAAAAGGCTATTTGTAAAATTATAAGAGATTGCAGAACAGACAAGGCCTTGAATTGATATCACTAATTCCTATCCATATGATGATGTGTTGGAAGAGATTAATAACAAGAGTAGTTTGTAAATAATGAAGGGCTTGAAGTCTAATGGAACAAAACTAGCATACAACTAACTAATGAAACTAGAAATACATTAAACGGCACTGAACAAGAGTGCAACCAATCAAACTTGAAATACAGTGAACAGAATTGAACTAGAGTGCCATTAACCTCTGGAGTTTTACAACTAAACTAAAGTGCAACTAATCACTGAAATACTACAGCTCTATCTCATTCGGTGTTAGTGATATTTTGGAACAATTCATAAGAGCAAGACTGGCTGTAACAATTGATGTCAGTGAGCATAAAAATATGAAGTTCAGAAAAATGCAACTAGACTCTAAAACACCACAGCTATGTCTCAATCAGTGTTAGTGATATTTTGGAACAATTCGTAAGAACAAGACTAGTTGTAACATTTGATGTGAATGAGCATAAAAACATAAAGTTTAGAAAACTACTTGAATTAGGAATGAAACAAGGCTAAAGTTACTTATCTAAACAATATGCACAGAGCTTCTCAGGCAGTAGGGGCCCTCTACCACCAGATTAGCATACAAATATCCTCAATATTTCCTTAGATCATGCAATGGAGTTGAATGTCTTTCATTAAAGAGAAAATTCTTCTAACAACAAAACATCAATATAGCTAGTTGTCTCTCGGTCTCCCGAGTCATTCTTATAAAAGAAATACATAACTACCCTTGAGAGGAAATAGGGATAAGTGTATTTCCCAATTAAAATCAAATTATAACTCTTGTGGAAGCCTCGTACTCTTGCTGGAGACATCTGTAGAGTCCCTATCCTGGTAGGAATCTGCTTCTTAGTTTTGATCTCTTCCACGTGCATAACCACCTATAGATTCTTGCTCAGACTTCGTAGAGAGCAAGAAATGATGGGGGAGTGTTGTGGAATTCAAGCATATGTGTTTCTCTTTGAAGTGACACATATAACCTGTGAGAACATGAAGATAGCTGCGGAATAGGCGACTAGCTGCAGAATGGCTGCATTGTGTAGTTGAGTCTAGTCAAAAATTACTACAACAACAAAACCATGAAAATATAGCAAGTCAGTCATTGTATACATTCCTAAAGTGACTTTAATTAATCCTATTGATCATTTAAGCCTGTAATTGATAAGGGACAAAGGAAATGAAGTGAAATTGGGTGAAAGAAAAGGACATCTTTGGGGCTCAACTTAGTGTTCCTAAATTGATGTCATAAATTGTCAACCAGGGTTAGTAAACTGTTGAAGTGAAGTGCACTATATGTGCCTAGGTATCTGTTTCTCACTACATTGTGTTTAGTGTTTTTCCAATGTTTTTGGTTTTGTGTTTTTTATTCTAAGAGGGAAAAGAACTAAGTGTTGGTAAAGAGAAGTTGTTGGTCACACTAAAACAGAGCAAAACCTATTCTAAACTATGTATGGCACTTGAGAACAGAAAATGCAAAACTTTAACAAGAAAAATAACTCATAACATGAATTCAATAACTCATAACATGAACTCATTCCAATTCATTCATTAGAAATATGTTGGAATAACTTGAGATAAGGATAAGTTTAATGCAATGAGTTTTTGTAGAAATTTGAATAATAGATGAGTTATTCACCGAGATTATCCTGATTACACACTATTTGAGCTTCATGCATAATACATAACCTCTTCTACCATTGATCATCAATTTGTGGAATTAGAAGCAGTCACATGCGCACATTAAAACATAATCAAGCACACATATCAACATAGTATGTAATGGGGAAAGCTTACAGCTGAAAACCCCCAACTATCTGTATATTATAAGGATAGAGAACATGTAACAATCATAGTACAAACTCCTCACAAGCTCTCAGCACTATCTCCAATTGTTACACACTAACTAGCTCAGATATGAACAAGTCACAAGTTCAAATCTCCTCCACCTGTTAGCCTGCCTCTACTGCGCAATCCAAGATGAAGAATGAATGGATCCAAGTTCAAATCCCCTTGGCTTGTACTACGCAATCCTCAATGGCAATCTCAATCAATGTGTGTGCAAATCTCATGCATAGCTTGTTGAGTCTCAAATCTGCATCTTTCTTATACACCTTTCCAAACCCTTTTTCATTCACCTGGACCTTCTCAGTCACCAATATCATTGCATATTAATTGTAAAAGAGCTTTTAAAATGGTTTTTAACTATGTTTTGTGTCTGCTGTTTGATTTAGATTTTTGCTCATTTAGCTGCGGAATCTTGTCACTTTCCGCAGCTGCTGCAACTTTCCGCAGCCATTTTGTTAAAGTCTATGTTGCAGGTATCTTCAGGCAAATCGAGCCACATGGGCAAGTTAGAAATGACGTGGACATGGATCGTGTCCTATTGGCTCAGCCAAATTCACCTAAGAAGGCTGTGGTCAAAGGTGGCCAAGTGGTGGTCAACCGTAGAGTCCCACGGTGACAGAACTTTGTTTCTCATCATGTGGAGATTTGCGTGGCCGTTTCTAGATCACGAGAGACACATCAACACCTGTAAACGGCTCCATAAGCTGAATCCAACAACCACTCTCCATAGATTTAATCCTCACGGCGACCATAACGCTAGATCTCTGGACGTGATGGTTCACGTGTCTTCTATCAGCGCAGACTTTAGGGAATTAGTTATATCTCCCTATGTTATAAATAATGCGTTCTCATATGCATAATAGTTAGATCTTCTTTAACTCTGTAATGTAATTGCGTCGCCATTGTGCTATGACAAATTTTCTCTGTTATGATCGCATTTTAATATATGAGAAGACTTTGTTCAAAAGCGTAATTCGTATTTGAAAGCTGTTGCCCGAGGTCTGTGCAGAGGGCCCCTGCACATGCTGAGGTTTTGTGTATTACTGTATAGTTTCATGCTTCATTTCTTTATGTTCATTGTGCTATAGTCATTCACGTGTATATAGATTACATCTTTCATGGTATTTACATTTCATCTCTGTCCATAATCGTTCATGCTTTACATTTTACTTCTGTCCATAATCTTTTATGTTTTATGTTGTTGTTAACTGATCAGTGTTCTTGTTTCAGATTACAATAGGCAGCCCGGGCATTTTCACATATTTTTCATAATGACTAATGACATGGAATCAATATTGTCCTTCTGCTGATTTCCTTTTCTTAGTGTTTGTTTAATTCCAGCACTGTTTTGTTTATTTTAGTCTTGCACATTTGCTTTAAGTAGTTAGATTAGATATTAAACCGTTCATGTCATTTTCAGTTACCTCCGAAAGCCATAGCGAGACTAATGGTGAGGGATTGAAGTATGAATGTATAGTTTGATATTAGTTTACTTTTCTGCAAGATAGATATTAAATTGTTCATGTCATTTTCAGTTACCTCCGAAAGCCATAGCGAGACTAATGGTGAGGGATTGAAGTATGAGTGTGTAATTTGATATTAGTTTACTTTTCTGCAAATTAGATATCAGATTGCTCAAGTTGTTTATGATTACCTTCGAAAGCCATAGCGAGACTAATGGTGAGGGGTTAGAATATGAGTTGATGTAATTTGATTTTAGTTTTACTTTACTTGCAATATTTTCTTTGAGTAACAGTTTCTTTTGTGTTTAGACAGCAGCAAGGGTAATGGTTTTCATGATCAGTAGTTCATTGTTTGTTTAACTAGGATAGCAGCACATTTTCATTTCCTTTTAGGAACTAATTTTCTCATTGTATGTTTCAAAACCCTTTTGAAGTTTGAAGTTTGGGAAATCATTATAAAGGACATCATTGCCTTGAATATTCATAACCATACTTGTCTTTTAGAATTTCCATCTCACATTAGGAAACCAACCAAGATAAATAAAAATCCAAAAATGACAAAAAGTAAGAGATAGGTTATCTTGCACATATAGTGCGCCACACTTCATCAGCTTACAAATCCCGGATTGACAAATTAATGTAGAAATTTAGGACACACTAAATTGACCAAACATTTTGGCGCCGTTGCCGGGGAAGTGTAACTAGGTAACCTTATTTCTTACATCCAAAAAAAAACAAAAAAACAAAAACTTCAATCACCTACCACACCCACTATATCATGTGGTGTAGTAAGAGCAACACATCCACATCATGAATTCATATTTTTGCAGGTAGAAGAAGAGGTGAAAAAGCAGGTTGAAGAAATGGATGGAGATGATGACAATGAGGAAGATCCTTATGGATTTCCCATTCAAGAAACTGATATCAACATTCAAATGAAGAACATCCATCCATCTGTGCTTCCTAACTTCAAAGGTATGAGATCAGAAGACCCGGAAACCTTTCTTTTTGAATTTGAAATAATTTGTAGATCTTATGGCTACTCATTTCACATGCAAAAATTGAACTTGTTTCCGGCAACATTGAAGGATAGAGCTCTTAGATGGTTCATGACTTTAGGAACAAATTCTATAAGGACATGGGATGATATGAAAAGAGTATTTTTGGAAAAATATAAAGGTTATTGCATGTACCATGACCTTATAAATGAAGTCTTTAAGATGAACCAAAAAGAGGATGAAAGCCTAGAAGATTTAGTGGAGAGATTTACTTATAATATCAAAAGATCTAAATTGTATAATTTAGGATCAGATGCATTAAAAACTCTCCTACTAAATGCTATAAAGGATGAATGGATTGATCTTCTTAATATTGTGGGAAAAGGAGATGTCTATCGATTGTCATTTCAAGAAATTTGTGAACTATTCAAGAACATATCAAGAGGAAAAGAAAAGTGTGTAAGATCCCCTCAAGATCCATTTATGGCAAGAGTAAGTAAGTCAGCATCAAGATTGGTAAGTCAAACTGAACCTAACAATTTGCTAAACATTCTTGGTAATTTAAATGAACAAACTGACATGCTAAGAATGCAAAACAAGCAAAAAGTTGATTCATTTATATTTTGCCTTAAGTGTAGAAAGAAACATGCTTTGCATGAATGTCCACTTGATAACATTAAAATGTGTAAAATTTGTGCAGGATCACATACTACTGAAGATTGCCCATCATTACCAGGGTTGAAGGCAATTTACCAGAAGGATAATGGAGCAAATCAAGCACAAGAGCAATTTTGTTATGTAGCTCCAAGAGGGCTATGGCAGCCTCATCAACCCAATATGATGCAATATCCTTATGCACAACAACCTCAAGGTAATTGGAAAACACCCTTGCCTTGGCAACCTTGGCCATCTCAATCCCAACCTCAAAATCAACCTTGGAAACCTTGGCCATATCAATCCCAACCTCAAAACCAATCTTGGCAACAAAGTTGGCAAAGGCCCTATCAAGGAAATCCATCATATCCTCAATCTTTCCCTCTCTATCCTCAATACCATCATCAATGTTATTCATACCATTTACCTCCACCACAACATCAATATCATCCTCATTTGACCTCAATTCAACCTTTTCCATTACCATCCACACAAGCACCCCAAAGATTCCCCACTCCACTACCTCCACAACCATTTCATAACCCCAACAATAAAACACCTCAATCAACTTACAATTTTGAGGTATTGAAAAATGATTCACCAGCTGTCATTGAAGAACAACAAACAAAAGAAGAAGACTCATATAAGGTCCAAGAATCATGGATGTCTATTGATAAAGAGGAGATATTGGAACCAGAGATTGAAAAGTCTCATGCATGCCTATCACCAGATTCTATGAATGAAGATCACATCTCCGAAGACTTGCATTTCATGATAGAGGAAAGACAAGGAAGACAAGATTACATTGAATCTTGGTTCAATTCAGTCATTGGATCTCAATGCTCAATTATTCAATATCTTCTGACATCATCTAAATCAAGACAATTGGCATCTCATATACTAGTACATGTCAAAGAGTATCTTTCAAACCTGCATATGAGTTTATCTATCATCTTGTTACAGACATGGTTCCACTGGAAGTATTCATATACTTGAACAAGATTTTCTTTTTCAAGTAGAGTAGGACATAAAAAATAAAAATAAAAATAATAAAAATAATAATAAAAAATTGTTGTATAAGCCTGAAAACTAATCATTGATTGGCAGTCTTATACAGAAAATGTAGGGTGAAAATCAGGGACACCTGACACCCTATATTTTCCAACAAAAAAAATCTCTCTTTCATTTCACAAGTTTTGTGACCATCCACTTCATTTCACGCCATTCCATTCCATTCCACTTCATTTCACTCCACTTCATTTCATTTACTTCATTTCATTTCATTTTCTTTCATGACCATTTTCATTCAGTCAATTATCATCCATCTATTCACCCAAATAATAGCTGTGTCAGTTTCCACAACTGACATTTGTTTCCGCAGTTGACACCAGTTTCCGCAGCCAGAAGCAGATTCTGCAGCTACCACTCTGTTTTTCAAAAGAATGTACAGTCAGATGTATTTTCACAAATCAAGAAATCAAATTCAGGTATGAAGACATATTATGAAGACAGGGGGCATTCAAGACATCAAATGAGAAGCAACTAATTGAAGACCAAGGAAAAATGGCAAGAATTCCAAGGTATGAGTAAAATTTATTTCAAATAGCATTTAAAACACATTTTTACATAGTTATGAACCATAGCTCCATTATGTGCAATGATTGTGTTGACAAACTCCGTAACCACTCCACGATCTCTATATGATCCGCCCATAATCCTTGCATTCATTTTCAAACGGTCCATAATCGAGCCTCCGATCTTCACTCATACTCCGATACTCCACCTGTGATGAAGAAACGTAGTTGATTTGACTACGACTTCTTTCAGCCGCATGAAATCCGTAGCCGTTGTATAAACGTGCTTACATTTACTCTGTAGCCACCAAATTTTAAACATTGCCGGATGTGTTATACTCCTCCTATTGTTCTATTAATCTCACAGCCGCATTTCCACCGAGCTCACGTAACCCTTCTCTGTTCCGCTTCACCCCATTTGTTCTCTATTACGCTACAGTCTGTATACCCATTCTCTGATATTTGCCTACAGTCATCATGCTCATTTCCACTCATTTAGCCGTCTTACCTCCATTGAACCCTCCTCACGCAGACAAGTTTTAAAAGAGCAGAAAGAAGGATGGGTCAGTTGTTGAGAATAGAACCAGAAGGACCTAAATTCATGGAAGGATACCCGCAAGTCAGAGATTTATTGAAAAAGGCAAAGTGGCTTCGGTTCATCCAAAAGTTTAGAGGCTACCATAAAGAGGTGAAAAAAGCGTTTGCAAGGTCTTTCAATGGCCTGGAGGTAGAGATTGGGGACCTTAAATTCATGGTGAATGAGGCATCCATAGCAGCTGCCACAAAACTTCCTCGAGAAGGTGAACGATGGTTCAAAGAACAAAAGCATTAGTGATGAAGCCTGGAGAATCATCCTGCGTAACCCAGGTATGAATGTAACTATTTTTAAAAAGGGAATTCCTGTTCATGCTTTGAAAGAGGAGTGGGCTACTTTGCTGCTAGTTATTCAAAAATTTATCACCTGTGAGGGACGTTTTGGGTCCATGTATATGTATCATACCCGGTTGCTGATGAATTTTCTAGACAACCAGACCCTCAATCTGCCATACTTTTTATTGAATAGTTTGAAGAAGATGTTTGTGACTGTTCAGAAGCATTTAGGGGACGTGGAGCCACATTTGTATCACCATGGTCTTGTGAAAATTCTGATTGAAAAACATTTAAAAGAGAAAAAGGACACATGGGAACAACTTTTGATTAGAAATTTCTTTGAAGAACCTCAAGAAATTCCTGAGGGTAGTACATCAAGAAGGAGTAGGAGGAAGAGAACAAATGATGAAACTCAAAACACTCCTACTACTACAATTGAAAGAACTAGTGGAGAAAGGAGACTATCAAAGAAGAGGAAGGAAGAAACCAAAGGTAAAAAGCCAATAACATTAAAAGAGACAAAAATTATTGAGGCTATGCATCAAACCCCTTCCTCCGAAGAAGATCATCAAGTGTTATCTGAGAGACTAGTTCATCTTCAGGAACAGTCATCTATGGCCAAAAAGAGGGGAAAAGAAAAACAAAACGGAAAAGATAGTGGTCCACAGCGTGTAAGAAGAAGTTCCAGACTTAAAGGGAAGTTGAGGAAAACACAAACGAAAGGACCCCATTTCATTGATTTGGGAGAAGAAATATCTGAACAATCCCCAGCTGGCCATAGTCCATCTCATTCTCAGCCAGACGTTGACATGAGCCCTTTTCAACCAGATTTTGAAGCCAATTCTCCTCCACGGCATTTTGGGGACAGCCCAATAAAAACAACACCTGAGATAGACCCAAAGCAGCAAGAAGTATATGATTATATAGAATCTTTAGAAAGGGCATCCACGGGTCCCAGCACTTCATCCACTCAGCCTCACACAGCAAAGGAAGATCTCGTCCAATCATTGAAACAAGAAGTCTTTGAATTGGAGGTTTTAAATAAACACATTAAAAATGAAAATGAAGCATTGAAGGAACAAAGCAAACTGGACAAGATCATTCATGACAATACCATGCTACATCTCGGACTATGGCAGAAAAAGAACAGAAAATTGAAAAAGAAATGCCAAAAGTTAAGGAGAGCATTGGTTAATATCAAATTCAGGTGCTTGATGAAGAAGCCCAGGATGTTAGCAGCATCAAGGAAGAGGAGGAGAGGACTGGATGTACTGGCTGAAGTGTCAAGGCATATGAATTGAAGAAGGATTATCCAAATTTTGGTTGCATGAGGACATGCAACACCTTCACAGTGGGGGTATGTTGAGTCTCAAATCTGCATCTTTCTTATACACCTTTCCAAACCCTTTTTCATTCACCTGGACCTTCTCAGTCACCAATATCATTGCATATTAATTGTAAAAGAGCTTTTAAAATGGTTTTTAACTATGTTTTGTGTCTGCTGTTTGATTTAGATTTTTTGCTCATTTAGCTGCGGAATCTTGTCACTTTCCGCAGCTGCTGCAACTTTCCGCAGCCATTTTGTCAAAGTCTATGTTGCAAGTGTCTTCAGGCAAATCGGGCCACATGGGCAAGTTCAAAATGACGTGGACATGGATCGTGTCCTATTGGCTCAGTCGAATTCATCTCGGAAGGCTGTGGTCAAAGGTGGCCAAGTGGTGGTCAACCGTAGAGTCCCACGGTGACAGAACTCTGTTTCTCATCACGTGGAGATTTGCGTGGCCGTTTCTAAAACACGGGAGGCACATCAACACCTGTAAACGGCTCCATAAGCCGAATCCAACATCCACTCTCCATAGATTTACTCCTCACGGCGGCCATAATGCTAAATCTCTGGACGTAATGGTTCACGTGTCTTCCTTCAGCGCAGACTTTAGGGAATTAGTTATATCTCCCTCTATTATAAATAATGCGTTCTCATACGCATAGAAGTTAGTTAGTTAGATAGATCTTCTGTAGCTCTGTAATGTAATTGTGTTGCCATTGTGCTGTGACATTTCTCTGACTACATTTTAATATATGAGAAGACTTTGTTCAAAAGCGTAGTTCGTACTTGAAAGCTGCTCCCCGAGGTCTGTGCAGAGGGCCCCTGCACACGCTGAGGTTTTGTGTACTACTGTATAGTTTCATGCTTCATTTCTTTATGTTCATTGTGCTATAGTCATTCATGTATATATAGATTACATCTTTCATGGTATTTACATTTCATCTCTGTCCATAATCCTTCATGCTTTACATTTTACTTCTGTTCATAATCTTTTATGTTTTTATGTTGTTGTTAACTGATCAGTGTTCTTGTTTCAGATTACAATAGGCAGCCCGGGCATTTTCACATCTTTTTCATAATGACTAATGACATGGAATCAATATTGTCCTTCTGTTGATTTCCTTTTCTTAGTGTTTGTTTAATTCCAGCACTGTTTTGTTTATTTTAGTCTTGCACATTTGCTTTAAGTAGTTAGATTAGATATTAAGCTGTTCATGTCATTTTCAGTTACTTCCGAAAGCCATAGCGAGACTAATGGTGAAGGATTGAAGTATGAATATATAGTTTGATATTAGTTTACTTTTTTGCAAGATAGATATTAAATTGCTCATGTCATTTTCAGTTACCTCCGAAAGCCATAGCGAGACTAATGGTGAGGGATTGAAGTATGAGTGTGTAATTTGATATTAGTTTATTTTTCTGCAATTTAGATATTAGATTGCTCAAGTCGTTTATGATTACCTCCGAAAGCCATAGCGAGACTAATGGTGAGGGGTCAGAATATGAGTTGATGTAATTTGATTTTAGTTTTACTTTACTTGCAATCTTTTCTTTGAGTAACAGTTTCTTTTGTGTTTAGACAGCAGCAAGGGTAATGGTTTTCATGATCAGTAGTTCACTGTTTGTTTAACTAGGATAGCAGCACATTTTCATTTCCTTTTAGGAACTAATTTTCTCATTGTATGTTTCAAAACCCTTTTGAAGTTTGAAGTTTGGGAAATCATTATAAAGGACATCATTGCCTTGAATATTCATAACCATACTTGTCTTTTAGAATTTCCATCTCACATTAGGAAACCAACCAAGATAAATAAAAATCCAAAAACGACAAAAAGTAAGAGATAGGTTATCTTGCACATATAGTGCGCCACACTTCGTCAGTTTACGAATCCCGGATTGACAAATTAATGTAGCAATTTAGGACACACTCACCGACTAAACACGCCTATAGTCACAACTGATAGTAGACTCACCTTTTCACCCACCTCTAACACTAGTCTCCACTGAACTGTCCATGCATTGCAGTTAACTGATGTATTCTTTAGTTGATTTATGAGTTAATAATTAGTGAATTAATTAATAATTAATTCACACCACTTATCACTAGTGTATTTATCAGTTAGACTAAATACAACTAGTTCAACTAAGTTAAACCGAACACAACTCCATCAATTGTCTCATCAACTCCACCAAACTCTGCCACATGAGTTCTAACTAAAGTCAACCATGCAATAGCTCAACTAAACCCTAGGAATAGCGTAATTCCTTCTGTCAACTGCATGTGCCACATCCGTAGCTCGAACTGAAGTGCTCCAAGAGGATAAGATAATGTTTATAGTCCAAATATTATTAAGAGCTAATAATATTCGACTGATCTATTTTTAGACTGGCAGTCTAAAAATAGACTCCGCCCAGTATGTCTAAAAATATAGATCCATCTATTTTTACCAACTTGACCAACCATCCATAAATAGCATCCTACAACTCATAGACCATGATCCATATGTCTAAAAATAAACATAGTCTAAAAACAGACTTTGCGACAAAAAATCACCTATGTGGCCCCCACCTAGTTTAGGTGATCACTTTCCAACTAGGATCAGGAAAGATGTTTCAGGATGCCTCCTTCACTGTTTCTTGTTGCAATCTTCAACACTCCCTCTCAACAAGAAAGGAGTGTCTTTGCATGCAACATGCAACTCCATGCATTCACCCTGCAACCTTCACAAGCGCCATGCAACTCCATGCATCTGCTCTGCAACTCCTCTGAAATTGAATAGGCTCCAAACAACTCAATCAGTCTGATGTATCTATCATCAAAGTCTTCGACTTCTGCTGGGCCCAATTGCACATGTCATCAGGAACCACTGCGCTGTTGAACTCTTGCACCCATGCACTTTTGCACTTGCTGTTAACTCTGATTCGCGCTCCAGTATTCGACACTGTCACTTTGATCTGCCTGCATCAATCCAACTGATCATGCTACTACTGCTCTGTGGGCACCTCGTAGCCAGGTTCAATTCATGAGATCCACACCATCTCGATGAATCCTGCCCAGAAATCTCCTCTTGGGATTATTCATGCATGTCGCCCCACCTCTCACCTGGTGGTATAGCAGCATGCACTCCCTCTGCCCATCTGGCACGACATTTCTCTGCATGAGTGGTTTATCCCACTCCATGATCCTCATCTTGTGGCTGCTCCACATCTCGAGGTTCACTCTTACCTGCATGCAAAACTTGCTCCTTCTCAAGCATCAATTGCATGTCTTTCTTGCACTTCCCAACAGTAGGAAGCTCCGTAGACATCCCATCTACTTCAAGTCCGTAGAGATTCTTTGCTCGAATCCCAACCTTCTTGACTTGTCCTGTTGCCTTGTGCCGAAGGAAAACTTTTCCTTCACTGAAGACAACTTCATACCCTTTATCCTCTAACATTGCGACTGAGATCAAATTCTTCTTTAAACCTGGAACATGCTCTACATCTTGTAAAATAATGAGTTTACCTGACTCCCTCTGAAAGGTTATGGTACCAATGCCGGTCGCATTGTATCGTCCATTGTCACCCAACTCAACATGCAACTGGAGACCTTTCTCCACCAAGTCACTAAAAAGATTCACATCTCCCGTCATGTGAAAGGAAGCGCCACTATCAAAATACCACCCCGATCCCAATGCACTAGACACCATGCATGCGATCAATGAGAAGTCCAGCTCAAATTGCGAGGCAAGAGCCTCACCAGCTGCAGCTCCAGTAGCCCGCTTGTTCTTCTTCTTTTGTGGACAATTCGTGGCGTAATGCCCATGCTCGTGACAGTGAAAACACTTCACTTTGGACATGTCACACTCTTTACCATCCGCACCAGATTGAGAAGCATTCTTCTTGCCCTTCCCCTTCCTTGCTTTGGCAGCCAAAGCGCAATCCTCTTCATCAGATGCCTTTGATGAAGATCCATCCCTGGTACTCCGCCTTATCTCCTCTTACACAAGATCCGACCAAAGTCGCTCCCATCCTGGAAATTTCTCCCGACCATTGACAGAGTCCTGATAGGAGTGCCAACTCTTCGGAAGCCCAAGGAGAGCCAAGCTCACCAAGTCCTCATCATCTATAGTCACCCCCACACTTCCCAGCTCATCCCTGCATTGGGTGAACTTCGTGAGGTACTTGGGCATACTGTCGCCTTTCTCCATCTTTATGTTTCTGAGTTTATCCTTGAGTGCCAACTTCCTCTGGTCGCTCTTGCTTTGGAATAAATCTGTCAACGCTTTCCACATCAAGAATGGAGAAGCTTTACCATGCAGGCTGGATACTATGTGATCCTTCACGCCCTCCAACAGAATCCTTCGACATTTTGCTGTCTTCTTTTGCCAAGCCTCAACTTGAGCAGCATCAGTAGGCTTTGGGACTTCAGCATCTATGAACCCTTTCAACCCATTGTCATCTAACACCGCCTCCATCCTGTCCTTCCATGCAATATAATTCGAGCTGCCCTAAAGGGCATACTCCAATCGCAATCCGTTGAAAGACATTTTGACTTCGACACCAAGAAAACACTGTTGCAAATTCGAATTCCACCAGCTCAAAACTCAATCGCTTATGATCTGTGAGAACAAAGTATTTCTAGCACAGAGATCGACTGTAGGGGCATTTACTGGATTTTTCACCTTTCAAAGAAAGGATGAATCCAGAGGCTACCTGGCCCTCTTACAGACTCTGTCTATCGAAATAAAATGTAATCACTGTAATAGATCCGATGATCAACCTCGCTCTGATACCATGTAGAAATTTGAATAATAGATGAGTTATTCACCGATATTATCCTGATTACACACTATTTGAGCTTCATGCATAATACATAACCTCTTCTACCATTGATCATCAATTTTCGGAATTAGAAGCAGTTGCATGCACACATTAAAACATAATCAAGCACACATATCAACACAGTATGTAATGGGGAAAGCTTATAGCTGAAAACCCCCAACTATCTGTATATTATAATGATATAGAACATGTAACAATCATAGTACAAACTCCTCACAAGCTCTCAGCACTATCTCCAATTGTTACACACTAACTAGCTCAGATATGAACAAGTCACAAGTTCAAATCTCCTCCACCTGTTAGCCGGCCTCTACTACACAATCCAAGATGAAGAATGAATGGATCCAAGTTCAAATCCCCTTAGCTTGTACTGCGCAATCCTCATTGGCAATCTCAATCAATGTGTGTGCAAATCTCATGCACAGCTATAGTCACAACTGATAGTAGACTCACCCTTTCACCCACCTCTAACACTGGTCTCCACTGAACTGTCCATGCATTGCAGTTAACCGATGTATTCTTTAGTTGATTTATGAGTTAATAATTAGTGAATTAATTAATAATTAATTCACACCACTCATCACTAGTGTATTTATCAGTTAGACTAAATACAACTAGTTCAACTAATTTAAACCGAACACAACTCCATCAATTGTCTCATCAACTCCACCAAACTCTGCCACATGAGTTCTAACTGAAGTCAACCATGCAATAGCTCAACTAAACCCTAGGAATAGCGTAATTCCTTCTGTCAGTTGCATGTGCCACATCCGTAGCTCGAACTGAAGTGCTCCAAGAGGATAAGATAATGTTTATAGTCCAAATATTATTAAGATCTAATAATATTCGACTGATCTATTTTTAGACTGGCAATCTAAAAATAGACTCCGCCCAGTATGTCTAAAAATATAGGTCCATCTATTTTTACCAACTTGACCAACCATCCATAAATAGCATCCTGCAACTCATAGACCATGATCCATATGTATAAAAATAGACATAGTCTAAAAATATACTTTGCGAAAAAAAATCACCTGTGTGGCCCCCACCTAGTTTAGGTGATCACTTTCCAACTAGGATCAGGAAAGATGTTTCAGGATGCCTCCTTAACTGTTTCTTGTTGCAATCTTCAACAGGTTCTTCTAAGTAAACAACAATCTACAATATCACAGAGAAAATCCCATCCATGGCTAGAAATTTGTTGGAACACATTTGGAAAATATAGTCTGCAACATAGTGAGTGACTCTATTATAAATTATCCTATGATACTGAAATTAATCCATTCTGCAACTCAAATTGTCACTACTAAGCCTCATTCGAAAGTTAGAAATCTTTTGGAATAGTTTTGGAAAAAAGGCTATTTGTAAAATTATAAGAGATTGCAGAACAATCAAGGCCTTGAACTGATATCACTAATTCCTGTCCATATGATGATGTGTTGGAAGAGATTAATAACAAGAGTAGTTTGTAAATAATGAAGGCCTTGAAGTCTAATGGAACAGAACTAGCATACAACTAACTAATGAAACTTGAAATACATTAGACAGAACTGAACAAGAATGCAATCAATCAAACTTGAAATACATTGAACAGAATTGAACTAGAGTGCCATTAACCTCTGGAGTTTTACAATTAAACTAAAATGCAACTAATTTCTAAACTACTACAGCTTTATCTCATTTAGTGTTAGTGATATTTTGGAACAATTCGTAAGAACAAGACTGGCTGTAACAATTGATGTCAGTGAGCATAAAAATACGAAGCTAAAAAAAAAAAAAAAACAAACAAACAAACTAGACTCTAAAACACCATAGCTATGTCTCATTCAGTGTTAGTGATATTTTGGAGTAATTCGTAAGAACAAGACTAGCTGTAACAATTGATGTCAATGAGCATAAAAACATAAAGTTCAGAAAACTACTTGAACTAGGAATGCCACAAGGCTAAAGTTACTTATCTAAACAATATGCACAGAGCTTCTCGGGCAGTAGGGGCCCTCTACCACCGGATTAGCATACAAATCTCCTCAAGATTGCCTTAAATCATGCAATGAAGTTGAATGTATTTCATTAAAGAGAAAATTCTTCAGAAACAGAGTATTACGGACTTTTGAGATCTAACAACAAAACATCAATCTAGCTAGTTGTCTCTCGGTCTCCCGAGTCATTCTTATAAAAGAAATACATAACTACCCTTGAGAGGAAATAGGGATAAGTGTCTTTCCCAATTAAAATCAAATTAGAACTCTTGTGGAAGCCTCGTACTCTTGCTGGAGACATTTGTAGAGTCCCTGTCCTGGTAGGAATCTGCTTCTTAGTTTTGATCTCTTCCACGTGCATAACCACCTATAGATTCTTGCTCAGACTTCGTAGAGAGCAAGAAATGATGAGGGAGTGTTGTGGAATTCAACCATATGCGTTTTTCTTTGAAGTGACACCTGTAACCTATGAGAACATAAAGATAGCTGCGGAATAGGCGACTAGCTACAGAATGTCTGCATTCTATAGCTGAGTCTAGTAAAAAATTACTACAACAACAAAACCACGAAAATATAGCAAGTCAGTCATTGTATACATTCCTAAAGTGACTTTAATTAATCCTATTGATCATTTAAGCTTGTAATTGATAAGGGACAAAGGAAATGAAGTGAAATTGGGTGAAAGAAAAGGACATCTTTGGGGCTCAACATGCCCCCATTGCAAAGTTTTTACATGTCCTCATGCAATCAATTCACGTATTCTGAGACTTCTGCTAGGACATCTAAGCTCTTTCTTCTGCTTTGCCTGATATTCAATGGCCTCCTAGGCTTCCTTATGACCAACTTGAACCTCAAATTTACAAGTGCCATGCTCAACTTTTTGTTTTTCTTCTTCAATTTCTCACTAGCCTTGTACAACTTTTCCATTTGCAGAGAGAGAGTTGTATTCATATCACTTTTCCGCTTAACCTGCTCCCTCAAAATTTCATTTTCATTCTTTATATGCCTATTGAGTACTTCTAACTCATATTTGTCTATTCTTAGTACATCAATTGCAGATTCTGATGGGCTAGGAGTTCTTCCTCTACTTTTTGAGGCTCTCTTTTCCAATGACTCAACATAATTATAGATTTTTTGTTGTGCTAGGTCTATCTCTGGAGTTTCTTCATCAAGATCCTCTTCGTACTGGTACTCAGGTGATCTAACAGTTGGTGTCTCTTCATCCTCAATTTTTATGACTCCCGTTTGTCTAACCTTTGTTTTCTTCAATATACCTCTAAGCCTGTGGCTTCGTCTTGGTTGAGATGGTCCTTCACCTCTCTCCTTGGCATACCTTCTTATCATCTTCTCATTTTTAAGTTGTTTCTTAATTTCAGCCAATTTCTCAGAATTTATCTCCTCACTGTCCTCTTGTATGGACTTACCAGTTTTAGTTTCAACAGATTTGGAAATTTTCCTTCTCCTGCTTCTTCTTATAAGTTTGTCTTCAAATGGAGATTCCTTGGGTTCTTCAAAGTGATTCCTTACTAGAAACTCATCCCAATTGTCTCCCACGTTTCTCAAATGATGTTCAATTAGGATTTTAACTAGGCCATGGTGGTACAAAGTGGTTTCCAGGAATTGAACCCTCTTTTGAACATTAGAGGCCATTCTCTTCAAACTATGAAGTAGGAAAAAAGGTAAATTGATTTCTTCATATAAGAAATGCATCATTAACCGAATATGATAAACATAGAGGGTACCAAACCTTCCCTCACAAGTTATAAACTTTTGCAAAATGAGCAACATATTACGCCATTTCTTCTTCAGTGCTGAGCTAGGAATGCCCTTCTTAAAAATGAAAATATCCATACCTGGTGTTTTGAGCATTTGCCTCCATGCCTCATTATGAAATTCCCTATTTTTGAACCATCGTTCACCTTGCCTGGGTAATTCCGTTGCTTCTGCAATGAAATATTCTGTAATAGTGAATTTAACATCTCCTATTTCAACTTCTGCTCCATTGAAGGACCGTGCAAATGTCTTAGTTACCTCTTTATGAAAACCATTGAATTTTTCCAAAAACTGTAACCACCCAACCTGCTGTAGCATTTCTCTAATTTGTGGGTAACCCTCTAAGTATTTGGTTCCGACTGGTTCGGACCTTACTATGAGACCCATAGCTTCTCTTCTCAACCTTCAATTTACTGCTCTTCTATCCACGGTGAAAATGGTTGTTAAAGAGTTGTTTTTACCCCAAAGGTGCCTTCTCTGTTTATGCAGTAGGAATTAGCTACGGAAGAATGACATGAAGAGGTTATGGAATGAGTGAAGTTTGGTGAGGGTAATTCACACGAATTAATGAGTTTGAGAGCCATCATGGAAGAAAAGACCGCGGAAATATCTCGTGAGAAATTCAAAATCATCACTGAATACTTCGGCTAGTGACGTGACCGAATAGGTCACTTCAGTACTTAACTGTTAAGTTTTAAATGATGATTTGAAATTGCGGAATGGAAGGGATTTTGTCCAAAGTTTTTATGATAGGTTTAATAGGCATGATTAACACGAATAATCAAAACAACTTTTTGAATCATACATGACTTAACTATACTATAACTTTCATATTCTGTCATCATAATAATTTTACAACTTTACCTTTGCCTTTCCTTTAATTTTTGTGGTTTTGATATGCTTTGTCCTCTTTTGAAAGTCATTGATTCTTCAGTCTTCATAATCCCTTTGATTTTTCTTGTTGACATAGGTGTGCAAGGTCAATTTGTTGTTGAACAAGTGGTTGCTGGATAATTGCCTTCAGGATATCTAGCTGCAGAATGTCTAGCTGGCTGCAGAATGTATGACTGGCTGCAGAATGTCTGACTGCAAAATATACCTGTAGGAACTTTGAGACATGGAATGGAATGTTGTATGAAGTGAATTAGAATGGATCATGAAATATGGTATATTGGAGCATGAGTGAAGTGAAATGTAATGGAATGAAATGGATTATAAATGTAAAGTGGAGTGAAATATGAAAAGTGGTTTGCAACTTATGATTTGTAATATTCAATTGCAGAAAGAGATCACATTTTAAAAATCTGAGATGAAAATGAGGTGGACCATGGAATGGAGTGAATGAAGTATGGATGAGTGGAGTGAATGAAATATGAATGAATGGAATGAATGAAATATGAATGAAGTGAGACATGATGGAGTGGGACTTATGTTTTATGATAGTTGTTTGCAGGAAAAGAACAATTTTGAAAAGCTAAAGTGTTAGAAGGATTCTGATTTTCACCTTATCTTTTCTGTATAAACATGCTAATCAATGATTAGTTTTCATGTTTATACTTTTTTTTTTTTTTTTTTTTTTTAGCATCCGATTTCAGAAAATCCAATTAAGTTGATGAAGAAGAAGGATTATTCTTCATTAACTTCACATCACTGTTCTCTTGGAATCTCTTGACAAATTCTTCTCTTGAAAGTGGCTTATGATACAGTTTCAATCTATGACCATTACAAGAAAAGTCACCTTATCTTCATCTATTGTCCCGATTTTTATTGCTCCATTGTCAAAAAATTTCACAATTTCATATGGGCCAAGCCAATGTGTTTGGAATTTACCTTTTGAAAATATTTGGAACTTTGAATCAAACAAGAGAGCCCAAATACCTTCTTTGAACTTCTTTTCCTTGATGTACTTATCATGCTATCTAGTCCTTTCGCTCGTTGGACTACTTTTTTTCTCGGGATCGCATCTTGTCTCGATCTCATACAATTCATTAATCTCGCTTCAATTTGTGTTTTTGTGGTTCTATCGCATCAAGTCCCAATTTTCGAACTGCCATTTTAAAAGTTTGAACTTGAAACTCTATGGGAAACAAAACTTGTTTTCCATAAACAAGTTCATAGGGAGTATGACCTGTTGTGCTTCTCCATGTAGTTCTATAGGCCCACCTGGCTTCAGGAAGTCTGTATGCCCAATCTCTTCTATGTAAATGAACATTTTTTGTTAAGATCCCTTCAATGAATTTATTGGTAGATTCCACTTGACCATTTGCTTGTGGATGATAGGGAGTAGATTTTATGTGTCTGATTTTGTACCTTTCCATCATTTTTTCCACTAGCCTTAATGTGAATTGAGCTCCTTTATCTATAAAAATTTCTTTTAGGACACCAAAACGAGTAAAAATATCCTCAAAAAGAAAATTAACTACATATGCTTCAGTAGCAGAAAGTAATGGCTTGGCCTCTACCCATTTGGTAACATAATCAGTGCAAACTAACATATATTTCTTTTGTCTTGATGGAGGACTAACAGGTCGCACAAAATATCTAAAGCCCATTTTTCAAAAGGTTCAATATGTACCTGAGGCTGTAATGGAATCTCACCTGAAGGAGAAGGTTTCCCTACCCTTTGGCAACTGTCACACCTTCTAACATACTCTTTATCATATTTAAAAAGGGATGGCCAATAATATCCTAAATGAAGGATCTTATAAGCTGTTCTTTCATCAGCAAAGTGTTCACCACAAGGTTCATCATGACATGCCTTGAGGATCTTAGGCATCTCATCTTTTCGAACACATCTCCTAATGATAAAATCTAGACCTGTTTTTTATAACTCATTAGAAACTCATGAATATTTTGCACTGTCATAAATGATCTTTCTTTTGTCTCTTGCATTCATTATTGAAGGAAATTTCCCCGAAACTAAATAGTTGTCAATGTCATGAACCAAGGAATTTGAGTAGAAATTGCAAAAAGATATTCATCACAGAATTGATTCTTTTCTAACCAATGTTTGTTCTTGATGTTTTGGAGTCTAGATAGGAAATCAATCCCTCTGTTTTGCTTTCCGCAGCTACTAAAAATAGTAATGTTGAATTCTTGTAAAAGCAATAACCATCTTATGACTCTGCCATTAGTAATTGATTTGTTCATTAAATATCTAATTACAGAGTGATCTGTGTGAACAAAAGTTTCATAGCCTGTTATATAGTGTCTTAATTTTTTTATGGCATAACAACAGCTAAAAACTCTTTTTCAGTTATAGTATAGTTTAACTCTGAAGGAGTCAAATTTTTACTAGTATAGTAGATGGCATAAGGAATCAGATCTTTTTGTCCCAATACTGCTCCTAGAGTTGTATCAGAGGCATCTGTTGAAATATGAAAAGGTAGCTTCCAGTTAGGTCCCCTTAAAATAGGTGCTTCAGGAATTTTTGTTTTCAGGGTCTCAAAGGCTAACTGGCAATCATAATTCCATTTGAATTCACAATCTTTGGTAAGTAATTTGAAGAGTGGAGATGCTATCTTGGTGAATTTTTCTATAAATCTTCGATAATATCCTTTAAATCCTAGAAAACTCCTAACATCTTTTTGACAACTTGGAATAGATAAGTTAGAGATGACTTCAACTTTTGACTCATCAACTCTAATCCCCTCCCCTGAAATGTGATATCCTAAAACAATTCCTTAAGTAAACATAATAAAACACTTCTCATGACTAAGTGAAATATTTGCTTCTTTACATCTCTTTAAAAAAATTTCCAAGTTTGTTAAGGCTTCTTCAGATGTGTTTCAATAAACTGTGAAATCATCCATATATACCTCCACACAATCATGTATTAGATCTGAAAATATTCCTAGTACTTCCCTTTGAAATGTTGCAGGTGCATTGCATAATCCAAATGGCAATACTCGGTAAGCATAGGTACCCTAAGGACAGGTAAATTTGGTTTTGTCTTGATCTCCAAGTGCTACTTGAATTTGGTTATAACCACTAAACCCATCTAAAAATGAGAAGTACTTTTTGCCAGCTAATGTATCTAACACCTGATCTATGAAAGGTAGGGGAAAATGATCTTTAAGAGTATCTTTGGCACAATTACCAAAGGAGAAACCCACTGACTATCTAAAATGGGATAGATAAAGTTGACATTTAACAATTTCTGTAATTCTTCTTTAACAACTTTCCTAAGATTTGGATTCATCCGTCTTTGAGGTTGTCTGATTGGTTTACAATTTTCCTCTATGTAGATGTGATGAGTGCAATTCTTGGGGCTTATCCCTTTCATATCAGTGTACTCCCATGCATATGCAGAAGAATGTCTCTGTAATATCTTGACTAGCTCTACTTGTTGAGATTTCTCTAGGTTCTTGTTTATGTTTAAAGTTTTTCCTGGAAATATCTCCATTGTAGAGCTACCAAATTTATCCATGGAATAAAGAGACATCTGTCTTGATGATAAAAACTCAATGTTGGATTCTTCTTGAAATTGTTCATGTTTGTATTCCGAAGAGGATTCAAAGTTTTCCAAGGTATTCAGAATCTGGCTATCTTCACTGATTTCTGAAATTGTGAAGAGAGGTTGTAAGTCTTCTTCATCCTCTATCCATTGAGTCTCATATAATTCCGTAATTGTTTTTGCTAGAGGATACAAGGTAAATTTCTTGGTTTAACTACCATCAGAGATGTGCATATCACCGGATCTACAACTAATGAAAGCATCAGTTGTAGCTAACCAAGGTCTTCCTAATATAATAGGATGCCCTCCTAGATTGCTCTTAGGAGTTAGGATTATAAAATCCACAGGTTACTCCCAAGAATCTAGGGACACTGGTATGTCTTCTATTACCCCATCAGGTTTGATTACAGATCTGTCTGCTAATTGTAATAATGTGGGTGTAAAAAGAAGATTAGGAAGTTTCAATTTATCCATGATTTGTCTACTCATGATATTGATTGCTGCTCCTAAATAAATAAGTATGTTTTGGATCTCAGTTCCATTGATGTGTATTTTAACAACTGGATTTCCTGGGTCTAGATACTTTGGAATGGCAATCTTACCCATCATGATATCTGCTATTTTTCCTACCAGTTGAATTTTCTTTGTCTCTCTTATTCTTTTTCCTGTTTTCTTCATGCTCAACTCCTTTATTGTCTTTGCTAAGACTGGAATTTCCTTGATAGCTTGCAATAATGGAATCTTAATACAAACATTTCTCAGCTCATCTAGGAAATCATAATTAGGCACCATAATTTGTTTTTCTACACCTCTATCAATTTGTAATCTTTATGGAAAGAGAGGTGTAGAAGTGGATGTTGATGGTTGCTCTAATATAGGAGTTGAAATTATTGGTTCTTTTTGTTTTGATTTTTCAATGTTTGGGTCTTGGGAAGGTGTGTTCTTTTCGAGACTTTTATTCACCAGTAGAGAGTCTTCCTCAGAGTTGTTTTGTTCTTGTATGATTACAAAAGCTTTCTTCTTTTCAAGTATTCTTCAAGACCTAAGTTGAACATCACTAAGGTCTAAAGGAGTAATCAAATAAGTTGAAAACTGTTGGCCTTCTATCATGTATGTATTCTGAGGATTTTTATTGTTGGGGTTTGGTATGGGTTGGGCAGGCAACTGATTTGTTTTCTGAAGAAATGGTAATGGAAGTGGTGGATTTTGAAGATTTTTTTGAAAATTCTGTTGAGGAGGGAAATGTGGATGTGGTGGATATTGATAGTATTGAGAGTATCTTCCATAGGGATTTTGTGCTCCTTGTGCCCAAGTTTGAGATTGATTTTGGAATTGGGGCCAAGGTTGCTGCCAAGAATTCCAATTTGGTGGGGGTTGATTATACATCTGATCATGGAATCCTTGTGTTTGAGGTCCTTGCCAAGGCCTTCTAGAGACAAAATTGAGAGATTCTGTGGAATTTGTAGAGGTTTCTTCTTGAAAGACAGCTTTAAAACCAGGAAGTGAAGGACAACTCTTGGTCTCATGTTTTTCTGAATAAATTACACAGGTCTCTACTACTTTTGCATCCAAAGGGCACTCTCTCAAGGCATGCTTCTTTCTACATTTGGGACAAAAGATTGCTAAGGCATCAGATTCAGTTTTCTACTTGTTTTGTAACTTAAGGGTGTCTATTTGTTCACTAAGACTCCCCAAAATATCATATTTGAATTCATCAAGCATATGTCCTATTTCTTCCCTACTTACTATCCCAGAAGCAGACTTACTTGCCCTTGCAAGAGCAGGGTCTCTTGGTCCTTTTATAGTTTTAGATTTCCCTCTTGAAAGGTTGATACATAATTCAGCTATTTCAGGTATGTGAGCTGAGATATATCCCCTTTTCCTATCATGTTAAGGATATCTAACCATTCATCCCTAATTGTCTTTAATAAGAGAACTTTCAAAGTGTCTTGATATAAGTTTTCCATTTTTGCCCTCTTGATGTTATAGTTAAACCTCTCCAACAAATCTTCCAAATTTTCATCATCTTTTTGTAACATTTTAAACACTTCCTCCTTATGGTTGACTGGCATACAGTAATCCAAATACCTCTCTAGAAATGCTTGTTTCATGTCTTCCCATGTCCTAATAGAACTGTTGATCAAACTCATAAACCATTTTAATGCTGCTCCTTTCAATGTTGAAGGGAATAGTCTAAGTTTTTGAGCATCTTGTAAGTAGTCATAGGTTCTACATAGGACTTCAAATTCAAATAGGAAGGTTTTAGGGTCTTCAGTTTTGAGTCCATAAAATTTTGGAATGACAGAGGGTGAAATGTTTTTCATAGTTGCAATGGTTTCTTCATCTACTATAGGAAAACCAAAAGAGCTTCCCATTTCTCTTCTACCTCTTCCTCTGCCTCCTTCTCCTTCTGCACCTCTACCTCCTTCTCCTCTACCTCTACCTTTACCCCCTCCAAATAGTGTGTGTTCTCCATTAAAAACTCCTCCTCCCCCTTCTTCTGCCATAGTTGATTCTTCTGTGGAAATTGAAAAGTTTATGTCCCTAGCAGGGGTCTCAGAATCTTCTTCTAAGACAGGTTCAGTGGATAAAGTGGAAGGTCTTTCTAATGGAATATCTGATCTTAATTTCTCTGGAAGTCTAGGATCAGTAAAGGATGGAATGTGGGTTTGAGTTGGAGGTGTGTTGGCTCTTGGTCTTGGTGAAACAAGTGGTGTTCTAGGAATCAAGCTTCTGCTTCTTATGAATCTACCCCTTGAGTCTCTTTCTCTACGCATGTCATTGTTTTTGGGAGGTAAGAAACAAGGCTACCTAGTTACACTTCCCCGGCAACGGCACCAAAATGTCTGCTCAACTTAGTGTTCCTAAATTGATGTCATAAATTGTCAACCAGGGTTAGTAAACTGTTGAAGTGAAGTGCACTATATGTGCCTAGGTATCTGTTTCTCACTACATTGTGTTTAGTGTTTTTCCAATGTTTTTGGTTTTGTGTTTTTTATTCTAAGAGGGAAAAGAACTAAGTGTTGGTAAAGAGAATTTGTTGGTCACACTAAAACAGAGCAAAACCTATTCTAAACTATGTATGGCACTTGAGAACAGAAAATGCAAAACTTTAACAAGAAAAATAACTCATAACATGAACTCATTCCAATTCATTCATTAGAAATATGTTGGGATAACTTGAGAAAAGGATAAGTTTAATGCAATGAGGTTCTTCTAAGTAAACAACAATCTACAATATCACAGATAAAATCTCATCTATGGCTAGAAATTTGTTGGAACACATTTGGAAAAGATAGTCTGCAACATAGTGAGTGACTCTATTCTAAATTATCCTATGATACTGAAATTAATCCATTCTGCAACTCAAATTGTCACTGCTAAGCCTCATTCGAAAGTTAGAAATCTTTTGGAATAGTTTTGGAAAAAAGGCTATTTGTAAAATTATAAGAGATTGCAGAACAGTCAAGCCCTTGAACTGATATCACTAATTCCTATCCATATGATGATGTGTTGGAAGAGATTAATAACAAGAGTAGTTTGTAAATAATGAAGGCCTTGAAGTTTAATGGAACAAAACTAGCATACAACTAACTAATGAAACTGGAAATACATTAAACGGAATTGAACAAGAGTGCAACTAATCACTGAAATACTACAGCTCTATCTCATTCGGTGTTAGTGATATTTTGGAACAATTCATAAGAGCAAGACTGGCTGTAACAATTGATATCAGTGAGCATGAAAATATGAAGTTCAAAAAAAAATAAAAAATAAAAAATAAAAAAAAATGCAACTAGACTCTAAAACACCACAGCTATGTCTCATTCAATGTTAGTGATATTTTGGAGTAATTCGTAAGAACAAGACTAGCTATAACAATTGATGTGAATGAGCATAAAAACATAAAGTTCAGAAAACTACTTGAACTAGGAATGAAACAAGGCTAAAGTTACTTATCTAAACAATATGCACAGAGCTTCTCGGGCAGTAGGGGCCCTCTACCACCGGATTAGCATACAAATCTCCTCAATATTGCCTTAGATCATGCAATGAAGTTGAATGTCTTTCATTAAAGAGAAAATTATTTAGAAACATAGTATTACGGACTTTTGAGATCTAACAACAAAACATCAATCTAGCTAACTATCTCTCGGTCTCCCGAGTCATTCTTATAAAATAAATACATAACTACCCTTGAGAGGAAATTGGGATAAGTGTATTTCCCAATTAAAATCAAATTAGAACTCTTGTGGAAGCCTCGTACTCTTGCTGGAGACATCTGTAGAGTCCCTGTCCTGGTAGGAATCTGCTTCTTAGTTTTGATCTCTTCCACGTGCATAACCACCTATAGATTCTTGCTCAGACTTCGTAGAGAGCAAGAAATTATGGGGGAGTGTTGTGGAATTCAACCATATGCGTTTTTATTTGAAGTGACACCTGTAACCTATGAGAACATGAAGATAGCTGCGGAATAGGCGACTAGCTACAGAATGTATGCATTCTGTAGCTGATTCTAGTCAAAAATTACTACAACAACAAAACCACGAAAATATAGCAAGTCAGTCATTGTATACATTCCTAAAGTGACTTTAATTAATCCTATTGATCATTTAAGCCTGTAATTGATAAGGGACAAAGGAAATGAAGTGAAATTGGGTGAAAGAAAAGGACATCTTTGGGGCTCAACAATTATCACAAAATATGAAAGATGTAGTAGCATAATACAAAGCTTGGTATGATTAGATTAAAAAACAACTCCATGTCATATTGCCCAAACTTCAAATTACTCAAATTTGTACATAAAAGTAGTTTATTTTATTTTCATGATTTTGGGCACAAATTTGTAAAAGATAAATTTTGTAATTAGAAAATAGGAAGAAATTAAAAGACACGTAGAAGTCGAAAAGTCACAAAGAAGTCTAAAGGTCACAGGGAAGTCGAAGAGTCGTGAGGGGAATCCAAAATTCACAAGGGACGTGAAGGGTCACCTCATTTTCTATATATAGACCCTCATAGCTCAATCAAAAGGACTTTTAGTCTTAGCTTCTCTTGTTGGCATATGAGAGAGAGATTGTTATTTTGAGAAGCAAGTAGTGGCTTCCACGTTCCACTATTGGATAAAGTGAAGTGTCTTTGTAATTATGCATCTTGGTACTTCTACATAATCATCAGATTCTCTTGGAGCCAAACATTTTTTCACACATATCAAAACACATTGTAAGACTTCTCTTGTAATTGTTGTGGTATGTGTTTGTATTTAAATGCGTTGAAGGGAATGAGCTATTTTATTGTCTTTAATACAAATCTTAATTGAAATTATATTTCTTTATGCTTTCGTGATTGTGTTTAATTGAAAACTATTTTCCAATCAAGTAGCGATTCTTTCCTTATTTGTGTCTTTATTAGAGTAGTGTTATAATTGTTCTTATAAAGGCTCATGTTATTTATTTTATTTGTGGAAGTATTTTACGCACGTTATAGTTGTGCACTTCACAGAGCTAACATTACTTGAATGTCTCAGAAGTGATAGTGGTTCTCTCACATGTTACTAATTTTTGCCTAGGTATATCCTAAGCTCAACAAAAAATGGTAGTTGTGCTGACATTTCAGATGGGACTCCCACTCAAATGGTGTAGAATATAATTGGGACTTTATACATGGGAGATCCTTTGTTGTTTGTGAAATATCCAACACTGTCAACAAGTTGATTTCACGACTATTCATAAACCCTAACTTCCACAAGGCATATCTTCAAAATTATAGTGAGAAAAAAGTCTAAATTTCATATCTAAGGTATTGTTATATGTATCAACATGTCTCTGAAAGTTTCACTATCTAAAACATCTTATAAAATATGTTATAGTGAAAATGCCACACTAACCTATTTGAAGTCGATTTCAAGAGTATTCACAAACCCTAACTTCCATAGGGAATATCTCCAAATTATAGTGAACCAAAATTTGAAATTTCTATCACATGTACATAGAGATATTGCTTTTGGCTCCTCCAGATTTCGCAGTCTGAAACATCTTAGAAGAAAATTTATATAGAAAATGCCAAGCTAACCTATTTGAAATAGATTTCAGGAACATTCAGTAACCTTGAATTCCTCAAAACATATCTCATAAATTATATTCAACCAATGCTTGAAAATTTAACCAATTCTATGTAAATATCTCACTTGTATCTCCTTTCATAATATGAAACATCCCAGAAGAAAAGTTATAGTGAAAATGTCAATATGACCTATTTGAAGTCGATTTCAGTAGCATTTAGGAACCTTATCTTCTTTAGAGCATATCTTTGAATGTATAATTAACTAATGTTTAAATTTTTTATCACGTGTGCACAAAGATTTCACCTATATCTCTTTAAAGTTTCACAGTATTAAACATCCTAAACGAAAAGCTAAAACAAAAATACGAGGATGGCTCATTCACTCCACAAATCACATTTTTGCTCCACCTTTAAAACCCCAAGAGTATTCCACACCTTATTTTGTGTACCTAAAATCTCTTCTTCCTTTGGAAAAATTTCAAATGCCACTATCCACCCTTCATTTATAGTGTTTAGATGTTCACTTATGGGCCAAATTGTAAAACTGGTTAGGTTGACATGTACTTACTAGCTAGGACGACCTAACATAATCTTTCATATCACCTCATTCCTTCGAAGTTTGAGGGAGTGCCATATACCGTTGGAAATGTCATAGAGTATGCTCCCATTTGAGCTGGGAATTTCGAGTAAAAATACATTAAAAAATAGGATATCCAAATTGGGCATCAAAAGCCTAAAAAACAATATTCCCAACAATCCCCATCTTGCAATATTTATCTTGGATATCTATAGTCTCCCCCTACCTTTGACATCAATGACAACAATATTTCCAACATGAAGTCTATTTCAAGCTACTTTCCTACTATTGACTAGAACAATGATAAATCAATACATGCATGGGAGGCTATTTTTTTCCAAATATAATGCTTGGTTTCCCAAGGAAATCATGATGTTGCTAATAAACTACAAATTGATGTTGTCGAAGAAAATAATAATCTCCTTGTATACATAAACAAGTTGTATACAAATCCCACTAATAAAACATTTCCAAGGCTCTCATCATGATAATTCACCAATACAAGCTGAGAGACATCCTCTTCTTCCATTACAATAGTCATTACATTATTTTTCCATTTCATTAGTCCACCAGCTATGCCAGCAACATCATCCAACGCAGTTTCTACTTATTTACATGTAGGTGTTATTCATGTATCATTTATTATCTTCATAAATATAATTTTGAATTTAACATTTGATATATGATTATAATTGTTATGAAGAAATATTCATATCATATACAACATGTAGACGATGTCTTTTGATTAATAGTCAATATGATAGCATGGTAGCTCAAATAATCATTATGATTAATGCTAAGGCATGTGCAATTAATGGATTAATGTTAAGTAAAACAATATTATAATAGCTCACAATTACATATATATTTATATGTTCTATTTAATAAATCTGGTCATCTCAAATGATCATTATGATTAATGCTAAGGCATGTGCGATTAATGGATTAATGTTAAGTAAAACAATATTATAATAGCTCACAATTACATATATATTTATATGTTCCATTTAATAAATATAGTCATCAACAATGAGCCAAAATCTCTTAACAATTATTTTTATTTTTTCAAAATTTATTTATTATTAATATTTTTTAGATACGGTAATTAATTAATTTATGTAATCACATTTCATGTCTTCACCAATAAAATTATATAATCTTAAAAAATCATAAAACAATTTTCTATTTTTAAAATAATTTTGATAATTTTTACTTCAACTTTATTTAAAAAATAAAAAATAAAAAATAAAATAAAATAAATAAAATTATTATTATTCAAATAAAAAATCAAACCATTTGGATTTTCCATCTTAAATTCCCTTTTTTACCTAACAAGGCTACAAAGTAGCGACTACCTGCCGCTTAGTTTAAATATAGTAATGTTGCAATGTGATGCTGGAAATGTCTATGGATAGCTATTACGGCTATTACATGCCGCGTAATGTAATTATAGAGATGTTGCAATTCGAGTTTAAGGATGTTTATGAAGATTTGTTTTGTAATAAAGTATAGTTAAATTAAATTAGAAATAAATGTTGCAATTTGAGTTTGAGCATGTTTATGAAGATTTGCTTTGTAATAAATTATAGTTAAATTAAATTAGAAATAATTGTTGCAATTTAAGTTTAATATAAATATGTGAATGTTATTCTTCACTCAACTAGGATCTCCCATGCTTAATAAAGACACTTTTAAGGCCAAAGTACTCACCATTGATAAGATAAGAGCTTCAATTCAATTGTCAATATGTCTGAGTGAGCAGGAACAGGGGTTTTTGCTTGTAGCCTTCGGGCAGATTGTAAGAGGGCCATTGATTGAAAACTAGGCCTGAACGGAAAGAATTCCGATGTAATTACTGTGGTTGTTAATATAGAGAATCCGATTTTGAGTTTATGTTTCATTCTGAGTATATGGAGTGTAGGGTACTTTGGAAGAAATCTGAGATGGAAATTGTATATTTTAGAAATCGAATTCTGTAAGAATTTGATGGATTCTCTTAGAAAATCCAATGACAATGGTTCATATAACCAAGAAGTTCCAGCATAGAATTGACGCCGGAGAGGGTTGTTAATCAAAAACTCTGTTATGTAGTTACAGTACAGTGAGATCGATTTAAGTAAAAGAGACCGAAGTTGGAAAATCTGAATCAATGATTTTGAGATTGAAGGCGTTCTTTGCAATAAGGGACCATGGCTGGATTGATTTCTGCACGCAAACCAAGACAACAATTGAAGGTGGATTTGTTTGTAAACCACCGAGTTGTGCATTAAAAGACACACAGGTTTGACTCACTGTATGTTTGATGTAGTTTGGGAAATGCGCAGGTTTGATGTGTTATAAGTGTTGTATCACGTGTGCAATCCATGAAGGGGCTGAGAGCAATATTGGTTGTAGCGATATAGCCATATTCATGTTAAAAACCAGTGTAATGGAAATCGTGTTGAAGGCACGGAACAATAGAAATGAAAGGCAGAGTTTCTTCTAACCATTCGAATGGTTGAATTGTAGTGTTAAAAGAAACTATCAGATCGTAAATAGAGCGATGGCCTGACGCAGGTTGAGTGAGAGTTGGAAATGGAACCATGAGCAACCAGCATGGTGGAATTATGAAGAATGAATAGTGTAAGCTGTTTTGGAAACAAATGAATGGTTTTCGCGTAGAATTTAACCTGGTAAGTGGTATTAAGAAAATTTGCGCAATAAAGGTCTGAGGAGGACACGTGGAATTGATGGTTTTTGGAATACCGGCGATTTCGCGTGCAATTTAGGTGTTAAAGACTGTAAGCCATCGTTGTGCGATGATCGTTGGATATGCCCACAACTTGGTTTTGGAATGCGATGAAAGGTAGATTGTCCGATCTATTCGAGAGTTAATGGAGACGCAAGGAAAGGTAAGTAGTATGTCAATATTGTGGGACCCAAATGCTTGGCCCATGTTTCAACCAAAGTTGAACTTTAATATAAAGGAAATGTTATTTATGGGCGAACATAATGCATATTAATACTATGATAAACTTTATCATAGTCGAAGGTAATTAAAATGCATTCATAGATGGTGGTTTGACAAGCATGTGAGTGTTAGCTGAGGTTTATACCTTGGATTTATTAAAAGTTCAAATGTTGTTTCAAACGCCCATGAGGTAAGAGAGGGATTAAATTAAGTTTTATTGCAGATTCGAATATAAATTCGAATCTTCATGAGATGGGTTTAGTATGTTGTTCTTTCTATAAGAGTTGAAACAGAAGCAAAACTTCCACTTATGACATTTGCATATTTAGGTTTGATATATATATGGTTTCATAACCATTAATTGAAGTAGGTTTGATGTGTTATAAGTGTTGTATCACGTGTGTAATCCATGAAGGGGCTGAGAGCAATATTGGTTATAGCGATATAGCCATATTCATGTTAAAAACCAGTGTAATGGAAATCGTGTTGAAGGCACAGAACAATAGAAATGAAAGGCAGAGTTTCTTCTAACCATTCGAATGGTTGAATTGTAGCGTTAAAAGAAACTATCAGATCGTAAATAGAGCGATGGCCTGACGCAGGTTGAGTGAGAGTTGGAAATGGAACCATGAGCAACCAGCATGGTGGAATTATGAAGAATGAACAACGTAAGCTGTTTTGGAAACAAATGAATGGTTTTCGCGTAGAATTTAACCTGGTAAGTGGTATTAAGAAAATTTGCGCGATAAAGGTCTGAGGAGGACACGTGAAATTGATGGTTTTTGGAATACCGGCGATTTCGTGTGCAATTTAGGTGTTAAAGACTATAAGCCATCGTTGTGCGATGATCGTTGGATATGTGTACAAGTTGGTTTTGGAATGCGATGAAACGTAGATCATCCGATCTATTTGGGAGTTAATGGAGACGCAAGGAAAGGTAAGTAGTATGTCAATATTGTGGGACCCAAATGCTTGGCTCATGTTTCAACCAAAGTTGAACTTTAATATAAAGGAAATGTTATGTATGGGCGAACATAATGCATATTAATACTATGATAAACTTTATCATAGTCGAATGTAATTAAAATGCATTCGTAGATGGTGGTTTGACAAGCATGTGAGTGTTAGCCGAGGTTTATACCTTGGATTTATTAAAAGTTCAAATGCTGTTTCAAATGCCCATGAGGTGAGAGAGGGATTAAATTAAGTTTTATTGCAGATTCGAATATAAATTCGAATCTTCATGAGGGGGTTTAGTATATTGTTCTTTCTATAAGAGTTGAAACAGAAGCAAAACTTCCACTTATGACATTTGAATATTTAGGTTTGATACATATATGGTTTCATAACCATTAATTGAAGTTAAGCTTCTGCATATATATATATTAGATTTTACCTAGATTGATTAGCACAAAGTTGGATGCATTTTATATGTATAAGAGATTGAGATTATGGGTATGGCGAGGGAAGCCCGCCATCATGCTTGCATTATTTGTCAGACGGAATGTATTTATAAATACGACAAGACAGATGTAGAAATGACGGCATTACAGGACGAGCGCCAATAACAAGTGAATAATTTCAACCAATAAGAAGCAAGGAAAATTAATTTTAAACAATAAACAATAGAAAATGGCACTAAGATCTAGGCATTTTGCAATAACACGTTGAAACTATCCACCAATCAGATGCAAGAAAAATAAATTAAAAAATTATTAAAACTTAACTATAGCCAAACTATATAAAATTTCAAGAAATATGTCTAATCAAAGAGAATTAATGTCATTATCAAGCAAAACTTGATGCGTAGTATCCTACCAGCAGCAAGTACAATAAAAACTAATAACATAAAAATATTGCAATATTACTTTTCTTAATGTAAAACTAACATAAATATATTGCAATATTACTTTTATTAATGTAAAACTAATATAAAACTTTTAACATAAATATATTGCAATATTACTTTTTATTAATGTAACACATTTTATTAAAAAGAAAAGAAAGAGAACGTGAAAGAGAAAAAAGATTCACTACCTACCCTATATATATTTATAGGAAATATTTTACTTACAAAATCAAAAATCAAAATTCAATGGTTGAAAATAGTTCCACTCAATAAGAGATCATGAGGTCATTATTCATAAAAATGAGTTAAATATGTTATTTTTCTTATTGCAAGTTATTATTTTTTAAAGAAAATAGGTAGTTTTATATTATCAAATTGGAGAATCGGTTAAAATCCTTACATTCACATAATGTTTATCTTCCGTTAAAAACCAAAACTGATCTAAATACATTATATCGCTACTATGCCTATATGTTATATTTTTAATTGAATTAAGCTTACATAGTCTTTAGAGCAAGCCATTATAAAACATGGTTTTACATAACATTAGTAAAATCAAAATTTAAACTAATAAAGACTAATTTCTGGGAGGTTCTCCAACTACCATCGCTCTCTCGTTTCCTGCCTCTGCGTGTACTAGGATCTCTTCAGATATCGGCTCCTCAGGATCCCTTGCATTTTCCACGTCAAGAGGAGGGAGGTCCTGTAAACCGAAGACTTCATTGAGAACCCCAATTACTATCGCTTCCACCATAACCTCAATGCCCTCTACCTTTCCAGCAAGAGCATCAACCTTCGTTTCCAAATTCATGACTAGAAGTTGAAGCTTCTCCATGTCCTCCTTCATAATTTTAACTTCCCTCATCAACAACGATAAGTGCAATCTCGCCTCCCCCAGAACCTAAGCCCCAACACCACCATGATTGTTAGGATTCTCTGCCATTATCGACACGTACTAAATTTCTCCCAACCCCACTGCACTTATTGTATTGAAGGGTGTCGAGCTCAGCTTCGAACTAATTGTTACATTGGCTTCGATAGATGTCACTTACAATACCATCAGTGAATAAATACCATGGGTGGATGAATACCATGGGTGTAGGCCACTTTCCATTCAGATCATTCCTCCCTCTTTAAGAAGCAATGGTCCCCATTGCGTGAAGTTTCCTCTTGAGAAGCCTTTGTTGAATATGAAGAGCCACTAAAGATAAAGGTTTTGTGTGGTTAACCCATAACCATGATGAATGAAGATACGAGGATACAGATACCATGTAATGCTTGAGACCAATTGTGATACTAACAATGTGCAGCCTAGAAAATGGACTTCAATGAAGTGTGGATTTGTGGATGACCCATAACCATGACAAACGAAGATCCGAGGATAGAGATACCTTGTAATGCTTGTGACCAACTATGATACTAACCGTGTGCAACCTAGCAAATGGACTTCTATTAAGTGTGGGTTTGTGGATGACCTAGAACCATAACAAACGAAGATCTGAGGATAGAGATACCTTGTAATGCTTGTGACCAACTGTGATACTAATAGTGTGCGTCCTAGAAAATGGACTTCGATGAGAAAGATTTTGTGTGATTGACCCATAGCCGTGATGTTGGTTGTTGATGAAGTAGCAGGTGCCTACATAGCCTAGGGTGGGAGGGCACGTCTCCAAAAGGAACCCACTCCGAATGATGCTCCAAATTTAAAATGGGCATAACTCGGTTAATATAACTCATAATATTTATTATAACCTATTTTCGAAAATAAAATGATCATTCTGCATCTTCCCATGTGATTGAAATCCCTATATGGAGACTCTCAAAACTCAGATTCACATTGTAGCTATCCTGTTGTCACAAAAAATTCTTAAAAAATAGTTGATTTTAAATAAGTGATATCTCCCTCATTCGGACTCCAATTCAGCTGATTTTTTTTTAATATGGGTATTTTTTTGCAAGGAATCTAGACATGTTATTTATTTTTGTAAAATTTGCGCTAAAAGTTTCATATCTTATCTACAAACTCCCTGCCCAAAAAAATCCCACAAAAGAAATAAAAAATAAAAAATTATGCCCACTTTGCTCAAGAAAATGCTTTTTGGAGGTCGTGAAACTTGCATGGAGTGTGTTGAAGATTGCTGCAAAATGTTGAAACTGAAATATGCTTCAAACCCTCATTCCCACGGATTCGTAACCTGAATCTAATGCCATTGATCCAAATCTTGGGGGGAGGCCCCCCAGATCTGAAAGATTGAAATGCCAGAATAAAAGAGGAGAACACACTCTAAATAAAACAAAAAATAATTTTATTTATTAAAACAAAGAATAATTGTAAAAGCTACATTGTGGTGGACAATCTGTCCTTTTACAAAATGCGACTTGTTACTTATGGTCTTTTTAGTTACAATACGATAGGTTAATTCCATGGGTGGGTAAATACCATGGGTGAATGAATACCATGGGGAGATGTTGCTTACAATACCATGGATAGATAAATACCATGGGTAGATGCCACTTACAATACCATGGGTTAATTCCATGTGTGGATGAATACCATGGGTGGATACATACCATGGGTGAATGAATACCGTGGATTGATGTCACTTACAATACCATGGGCAGATAATCACCATGGATTGATGAATACCAGGGTGTAGGCCACTTTCCATTCAGATCAGAGGTCCAGGAAGAGACGCCACAAAGAGGTGGAAACATGGGAATTGAAGGCAAAGAGCTCAACTATCTAACATGTGGCCTGATATTTCTCTCATTCCTACTCCCGGAGGCAACAAGCAAGAATGTTATAGAGCGACCAGATGGTGTTGCGACCTCAGCAAATCTCTTCAACCTCCACTTCGAAGACTTGATGACAAATGTGGTCGAGGATTACATGATCGAACATGAGACAATCTTCCTCTGAAACAAGGGAGATGGGCATGTGACCTCTGCCTCTACCATGCCCCACACATCTCGTGACTAATAATTTTAAAGTTAATGATAACAACAACAATGAAATAAGTAACGAGTCGCATGTTCTATTATATATAAATGCAAAACGTGTGAACACAAGTTTTATTATTTAACATAAGATGCTTTAAATTACATACATACACATCTATAATATATACTTATAATTGGTGTAATTATTCTTAAATCCGGTGAAGATCGCTCTGCGCCTGCTTCGTTGCCTTGCGCAGCCAGTGCATGGGCGTTGCCCTCACGGCCCTCCGTGCTGCAGCCTCGGCCCTCTCGGCCTCAGGAGCTCTCGATCCATCCTGGATCTGATCGGATCCGCCCTTGAGGCTCCCGATCTCGCCTCTGGCCCCTCCAGAGCTGCGCCCCCTCTACTCTGATCTGTTGTTCGTCCTTTGCTCGGATCTGCTGCCCAGATCCTTTGCTGCGCCTTGGTTCTGACTCTGCTCGGTCTCGGCGATGCCTCACTTGTCTGGAGCAGGAAGGGTGTGCTTCTGATCTGGACTATGGAGACCCAAGGCTCGCCTCTCGGGCCCTCTCAGTCTTCTCCCCCGGATGACTCAGCCGCTTTCTCTTCCTTGATTGCTTCGTTGCCTAAGAAGAAGAAGCCTGACGCCTCAAAGTTCGTTAAGAAGCTCGACGATGTTCCGAAGGTAAATCTACCTCCTGAGGGACCGATCCAGGTTGCCTTGTCTCTAGAAGATCGTGCCTTGGTGGGTCAATTTACGGGTCTCTGGCCCTCACCTAAGTCAACGGAAAACTGGGTTGTCAAGAATTGGATTCCGCTGATCAAGAATAAAGTCACTTCGTACTTTCTTGGAAGAGGCTACTTCCTGTTTGAATTCAATACTAAGGAGGATAAAGACCTGATCTTCAGGAATGGACCCTATTTCATGGGACCTCAGGGTCTCTACCTCAACAAATGGACCCCAGACTTTGATCCGGCTGTGGATGTTCCGTCGGCAGTCCCCGTTTGGGTTCGGCTTCCTAATCTTCCGGTTCACTGTTGGAACTGGGACTCCCTCAAACATATTGGCAACACATTGGGCAAGTTCATAGACAGAGCCAACAACAACGATCAATATGATTGCGCCCGGATCTGTGTCGAGGTAGACCTAGAGGTGGGTCTTCTGGAGGCCATCAAACTAAAGGTGGGAAGCTGGACGCATGTTCAAGTTTTGGACTATGAACAGCTCCCTTTCAAATGTCGCAAATGTCACATTTACGGCCATTTTGCTAGAGGATGCCCGAATAAAAGCGAAGCAGAAAAAGGAAAGGAGGAAGGATGGAACCAAGTTAAGAGGTCAAAGACAAACCACAAGAAATCCGGGGCACAAGGATCTCAACCTGCCGCTGCCCAAAATGTATCCTCGTCAAGAAGTCAAGAAAATAGGTACGAGATCCTAAGCTCTGCGGAAGAAGCTCCAAGGGAAGAGGAGAGGCCTGTCAAACTAGCAGAAAAATCGACCTCAGCAGGAATAAGACCCGAAGAGAGCATCATGGCAAGGGACAAAGAAAAGAAAATAGAAGCCTCCGAGGAGGAACATGACTCAGAGGAGTTCGAGGAAGATGGAGAAATCAGAGATACGCAGACTTCAGTTAGAAGATCTGCAAGGGGCCGAAAATCTGCAAGAGAAAAGAGAGATCAGGAAACCTACAAAGACAAGCTCCAGGGTAGCCAGCCCACGCTGGAAAAACTACTCGGCAAGAATCCGAAGACGGTTAAAAATCAAGCTCATGGCTCTAGGGGAGCCTCTCATCAAAGAAACAAATGATGAAGACCATCTCCTGGAACTGCAGAGGAATGGGGAGTAAAGTAAAAGAAGAAGCAGTGAGAAGTCTAATAAGAAGAGAAACCCCGGACATTCTTCTGATCCAGGAGACTAAAATGGAGGACAAGGAGTTCCTCCAAACCAGCAAAAAGTTTTGGAAGGGAAGCAGCGGACTAGCAGTATCAACAAGGGGAGCCTCTGGGGGATTGGGCTCTCTCTGGAACCCCCTCAAGTACAGACTGGTCACGGAGGTGCACAATAGCCATTGGCTCTTCTTGAAGCTACACTCTGTAGAAACAAGGGAGACTATCTGCCTGTTCAATGTCTACGTACCTAATAATATAGGGGAGAAAAGGGAGTGATGGGACTCCATTAGACAACTGGCGGAGACTGAGAACCTGGGAAACCTCATTATTGCAGGTGACCTAAACATTACTCTACGCTCGGTTGAAAAGCGAGGAGGCACAATCGTAAGGGACCCAGCAAGGGAGTGGGTGGAAGACCTCATGCAGGATTGGGATCTGCTCGATATCCCTCCAGATAACGGTAAGTACACCTGGACCAATAAAAGAATAGGCCCTGGTCATATTGCTGCTAGACTTGATAGATGTTTGGTGCAGAGTTCTTTTCTTTTGCTTGGATTAGAATCCAGATTGCACATCCTTCCATGCAGTGTCTCAGATCATAAGCCCATTTTGTTAGAGATGTCAGGCCACAAGGATCTGGGTCCCATCCCATTCAGGTTCAACGCTCTATGGGTTAAGGAGCCCGAGTTTTTGAATTTGGTTCAGGATAGCTGGAAAATGCCAGTGAAGGGTTCTCCCTTCTTCATCTGGGAAGAAAAGCTTAGAATATTGAAAGTTGCCCTCAAAACATGGGCCAAAGCTCTTCCCACCCCTGCTCAAGAGAGAAAGCAGGCCCAAGACAATCTTATTCAGCATCAAGCCCAAAGTGAGGATGTAGAAATCACCACTGAAGTTTTAGACAAGGAGGCGGAGCTTCAACAAATCTACCACAAAGCCTGCCTCACAGAGGAAGAGCACTGGAGACAAAAATCTAGGAGTCTATGGCTCAAAGCGGGAGATAGAAATTCTGCCTTCTTCCATAAACAAGCTCAAGCAAGGAAAAGTTTTAATTCTATAGCAGAAATCAAAGATGGCAATTTGATTCACAAGGACAATGAGAGCATAAAGAAGGCAGCTTTCAATCACTTCCAAAACCTGTACAAAGAAGAGGGTGAGTCTGATCCAAATTCCAAATTTTTGGAGGCGATACCCTCAAGGATCTCCCCTTTTATTAATCAGCAGCTCGAAGTAAAGATTTCCATCCAAGAAATAAAAGAGGCTCTAGACAGCATGGAGCCTGACAAAGCCCCAGGCCCGGATGGCTTCACGGCCAGATTTCTTCAAACTTGCTGGCAGATAGTGGAGAAAGATCTGTACAAGATGATCCTGAAATCACAAAATTGTCAAAAAATTGGGGGCAGCACCAACTCTGCCTTTCTTGCCCTTATTCCCAAGGAAAAGGGTGCAAAAGAATTCAACCGGTTTCGCCCAATCTCCCTTTGCAACATTGGATACAAACTAATTACAAAGGTAATTGCAAATAGGTTAAAAGGCATCCTACCAGCAATCATACCTGAGAATCAAGGTGGATTTGTTCAGGGGAGACAGATTGTCGACAACTACATCCTGGTGCAAGAGGCGATACATTCAAGCCAACTTCGTAAAGAGAAGGGTATGGTGATCAAATTAGACCTGGCAAATGCCTTCGATCGTGTCAGGCAAAGTTTCCTATGGGAAGCCTTGAAAAAGTTTGGCTTTGGACTGGGGTTTGTAAATTGGATTAGAGCTTGCATTGTTGACCCTTGGATTGCCCCCTTGGTGAATGGGAGGGCAGCTGGCTTCTTCAAAGCTTCAAGAGGGCTCAGGCAAGGCTGCCCCCTCTCTCCACTGCTTTTCGTTCTCCAAGTTTCTGCTCTAAGCTTCTTCCTAGATCAGAAATTGGCAGACCAGGAGATCTTGGGGCTTAATATAGCCAGAGGGGTGAAAAATGTAAACCATACTCTATTCGCAGATGACACCCTCCTTCTAGGGGCTGCCTCAGCAAGATCTGCCTTAAGGTTTAAGGAGGTGTTAGATGATTTTAGTGAAGCTACAGGAAGCAGCTTAAACAAAGGTAAATGTAAAGCTTTCTGTTGGAATATTTCTGTTCCCACCCTTGCTGCCATCTCCAGAATTCTGGGTTTTACTGCCACCCTCAGCTGGTCCTCCTTCATCTACCTTGGCCTTCCCATCTTTCGCAATCTGGTTTGCAGTAGAGACTGGGCTCCTCTATTGGACAAATTCAAGGCAAAAATTCAGGCTTGGGGTTTCTCTTGGTTAAACCTTGCAGGCAAAACCGTCCTAATCAAATCAGTGCTCATCAGTCTCCCCATCTTTCAATTTTATGTGCTCCTAGCACCCTCTAGTGTTATAAAAAAATTGGAAGCCTTCATCCGCAAGTTTTTTTGGAAAGGGGGCAATCTCAATGACAGAAAAATCCCGTTGGTCAGCTGGGAGAAAATTTGCAAGCCTTTGATGGAAGGAGGCCTTAACTTCAAAGATTTTGGCTTCCAAAATATTGCCATGGGGGCCAAGCTCTTCTGGCGAATCGTCGCTCCGCATCCAGGCTGGGCGCAAAGAGCCCTTTGGAGGAAATACCTCACGGGGAAAAGGATAAGATCACTGGATACTTCTCTTCCCACGTCTGGAACGCACCTGGTCAAACGCTGTCATAAGGCAGTCTCACTTATCAAAGATCGAGCGTTCTGGATACCGGGCAATGGAAAGGACATTAAGATCTGGGATGACGGCATCATGCTGCATCCTCCCATAGCATCGCACAACTCCCTCCACGCGCTGCGACAGTGGTTGGATAACGCAGGGTGCGTTACCCTTTGGGATATTTCATTGTGGACAGACAAATGCTGGCAGCGTTGGAACCTTCCCCCCGTACCTCCAGAGTTAACGCAGGCCAGTCAACACCTACTATCATTGTTAAATGGCAAAGCGCCCCTACGCACAGGTAAAAAAGATGCACGGGGATGGGGAGCCGCCCCAGGTAAGTATACAGTCGTGCAGGGGTATAAATGCCTGCAGGAACGCCCCTATGTGGCCCCCGACCCTGCAGTATGGAAGGGGCTGTGGAAATACAAGTCGATGCCAAAGGTAGACATTTTCTGTTGGTTACTTTGCCACAGAGGAATCTTAACAGAGGATAAACTGAAGAAAAAAGGCTTTCAAGGCCCATCTAGATGCCATCTATGCTGCGAAAACGAAGAGAGTGCTCAGCACATCATCCTGGACTGTAAATTTGCAAGAGAAATCTGGCAGACCCTCTTGAACTATTGGAAAACAGAGTTCTCTCTTCCTGTGCACATTTCTGATATATTTGCTAACTGGCATAATTGCTATCCAGGAACTCTTCCAAAAAACGAAAATTTTAAAGCAGCATGGTTCACTTTGCCAAAATTAATATGCTGGCAAATATGGCTTGAGCGCAACAGAAGAGTGTTTAGGGATGAAAAATTAAATCCTCAGCGCATCTCCATCAAAGTCAAAAGCCTCTGGAAAGAAAATTTGGGTGAGCACTTATCGGAAGTGAACTTATCACAAACTGATCTAGATTGGGGTGGCTCGTTGGGCCTTCATTTCTCTGGCGAATCAAGGCAACACAAGAATATAAAAGAGTGGCAATTCAGAGGGAAGGAACATGAACTTTCAGACTTGCTCACCAGACAAGCCAGATACTGTTTATTCTTCGATGGGGCAGCGAAAGGCAACCCCGGTTTGGCTGGGGCAGGAGGAATTATAAAGAACAAGGAGGGCATAATTGTGACCAAGTATGCCTGGGGTCTTGGACATTCCACCAGCATCCAAGCTAAAGCCTTGGCACTGCTGCAGGGGCTTAAGCAAGCAAAGGCCATCGGCACTTCAGAATTAAGTGTTATAGGAGATTCTCAGTCTATCATTAAAATTTTAGTGGAGGATTCCTCTCCGGCAAATCTTAGATTGGCTAGAGCAGTTTTAAGAATTAGAAACATGGTGAAATCTTTTCGAACTGCAAGCTTCCTCCATGTATTACGAGAAAACAATAAAGATGCAGATTTGGAAGCCAACAGGGCAGTGTCCCTTCCAGAAGGCTCCCTTCTGGTAGACGAAACTGAGGAGTGGGACTCTATTCCATAAATCTGCAATGTTTTTCTGCATCATTTTGCATCAGTTTGTGTGTTTATATAAGCTAGGAAAAATAACGAAGATAGACTCTCTAGCCTCGTGTAAAAATTGTGGATTCCCAAAACTTGGGGCCTACGAGCAGACCATGGAAGAAAGACTAAGGGCTAGGCCCGACATATTGTAACCAATGAAGGCATTTGGCCACTTTTTAATACAAACTCATACCCGTTCTTGTAAAAAAAAATAAAAAAAATATATACTTATAATTAATAATATTAAATAAAAAATATCAAAATAAAAAATAATAATAAATAATTAATTAAAATCCCAACTAAGTATATATTAAATGTTTATATATATATATATATATATATATATATATATATATATATATATATAAATAATATTAGTCTTCCCTTTATTTGCAATCACGTTTACAACATTTAATAGGCCATAGATCAAATATATTAATAATAATTTATATATAATAAATATTATACGAAAATTAGTTAAATTATCAAGTACCTGTATGTATAATAATTTAAATACTATTATAATAATTTTATATTATATTTAATATTTACAAAAATATTATAAATTACAATGTGTATAAAAAATACTAGAAATTTTACTATGCAACTTGTAAAATTTACTGGTTTGATAATTATCTTTTTTATATCAATTTTGATCATCCCTTAGTTTCCCAAAAAATTATATGAAAAATATTAACTTTGTAACGATAATTGGTATAATGGACATTTTAATTAATAACTTGAAAAATAATGATTTTGTCCTTTTTTTTCTAAAATTATGATAAAAATATCAACTATGTAATAATAGTTAGCATAATAGATATCCCAATTTACAACTCTTAAAAATTTACTAGTTTAATACCAAACTTTATATTAACTTTTTTTTATTTTGATTTCCTGTCAAATTTCTAATTAATAATTTATAAATTTTAATTTTAAAAAACAATGTAAAATTTACTAATCAATTTTGAAGATTACTTATATTTCCCAAAATCATTTATAAAAAAATATTAACCCTATATTTTGATTAACATCTTGTAGAATGTTGATTTGGTCTCCTCTCCATAAACCATAAATAACAAACATTGACTCATAATAGATAACTTAATCCCCTAGTTTGATAATTGATTGCATGTAAGATTGATCTTGTCCTTTTTACAATACCATTCATAAAAATGCATTAATTCTATAACAATGGTTAGAATAAGGGACATCCTAATCCACAACTTGTAAATTTTACTAGTTGGATAACTCACTTTATCTTAATTTTTATGATTTTTTTTCTTTTAAAATTACTTTTAAAAAACAAAATATATAACAATAATTAATATAATAAATATCTTAATCTGCAATTTATAGCATTTACTAGTTTGATAATCAACTTTGGTAATTTTGTCTTTTTATAAAAATACAGTAACTTTATAACAATGGTTAGCATAATGGATAGTCTCTAAAATTTACTAATTTGATAACTAATTTTATGTGAATTTATTTATTTATTTATTTATTTTTTTCGAAAATGACCTTTTAAAAAACAACTCATATTAAATAATCAATATAATGGACATCTTAATCGGACAAACTATAACATTTACTACTTCAATAATTAACTTTGATAATTTTTTCTTTTCTTTAAACCTATTTGTTAAAATCAAATTTATAATAATATATATATTTTGGAGTCTAGTGACTACTATATCCACGGAAACATTGTTCTAGACAGATCCACCCAAATTTAATAATTAATTTTGTATTAACTTTGAAAATCACTAATATTTCCCAATATCATTGATAAAAAAAATTAACCCCGCATTTTAATTATCAATTTGTGAGATTGCCCTCGCCGTTAAGCCTGATCCCTCTCTTAATCCTCTCTCGAGGAAACTTATTGAGAGTAATCCCCTCACCCCTAGGATTTATGGCCTTCCTAAGATTCATAAACCTGGGGCCCCTTTAAGACCTATTGCTAACATAATAGGTGGTCCCTCTTATCATCTGGCTAAATTGTTAGCCCGGAAGCTCAAACCCCCTGGTGGGGCTTACTGATTCTTATGTTAAGGACTCAAATTCTTTTCTCAAGGAATGGAAAGACATCAAGCTAGATCATGGGGATTTATTAGTCAGTGTTGGTGTTGTCTCCTTATTTACTAAAATCCCCATCCTTGAAGCCATTGATGTCATTAAGCGGGCCACGGACCAAGACACTTCTAAGTTGGTTGGCCTGTGCCTCACCTCGACTTTTTTTCAATTTCCAAGGTGAGTTCTGTGAGCAAACTTGCGGGGTTGCCATGGGTTCCCCTCTTTCCCTTATTGTTGCTAACTTATTTATGGAGGATTTTGAAATGAAGGCTTTGGCCTCAGCTCAATTTCGCCCAAAGAAGTGGAATAGGTTCATGGATGATACCTGTGTCATTTGGCCCCATGGTCGCGAGAAGATAGATTTGTTTCTTGATCACCTAAATTCCTAGTCTGATCACATCAAATTCACGATGGAAGTAGAAGTGGATGCCTGCCATCCCTTCTTAGATATTCTTCTCTCTAGAAGGGATGATGGTTCTATCTCTCACCAGGTTTTTCACAAGAAGACTCACACTGAGCAGTATCATCATGCTGATTCTCATCATTTTCCTGCTCAGAAATTTGGTGTTCTCTGCACTCTGGCTACCCGTGCTCTTAGAATATCTGATGATAGCCACTTAGAATCGGAGAAATCCCATCTTCTTCATGTGTTTGAGACTAATGGGTATAACATATCTCAAGGTATTAAGGCCTTTTCAAAAGCCTTTGAAGGCTAAAGAGAGAAGTCCACTCGGGTGGATCCTATCTCCAAAGTTAATCTTCCGTTTATCCAAGGAACCACAAACATAATTGCCCATTTCCTTAGGAGAAATAATGTCTCCTCTTCGTTCAAACCTCTATGTACTATCAAGAATTCTCTTGGGTCTGTCAAGGACCCTATTGACCCAAAGGACATGAAAGGTGTTTATTTAGTACCTTGTTCCTGTGGTACTCCCTATATTGGGGAAATTGGTCGATCCATTAGACAGAGAATCCATGAGCATGTTGCAAACATTAGACACAGTCGATCTCGCACTTCTGCTCTTGCAAAGCACGCTGGGAAATCATGTCACCATGTATGCGTTCAAGTCTCAAAAGTCATTGCTAAGGTGGATCACTTCCATCGTAGAAAGTTGAGGGAGGCTATTGAAATTGAGAGACATCCTAAGAATCTCAACAGAGATGATGAGTGGAAATTAAGTAAGAGCTGGACTCTGGTCCTCTCCAGGTGATTTCTCCCCCGACCGTTGAGTTCCTTCCACCTTGTGTCTTTGTTTCTCTCTCCTCTCTTTGGTTTTATTCCCGTCCCTTTGATTTTAATTTTTCCTTTTCTATTTTTATCGTTATTTTCTTTCTCTCGTTTATGTTTTTATGCAATTTTCCTTATGGTATATATTATCCCTTGAATTATATTATATTATAATATTGATTCTTAACTTTCTATATATATATATATATATATATTTATATTTACCCCCTCTCAACTTATTGTAATAATTAAAATTTAATCTCTCCTTTTTAAATTATTCTATATTTTTCTTTTACCCTTTTTATTATATCTCTTAATAACTTAAATATTTTAAGATTATTCTGTGTGCTATTATTTACCCCTTCTCCCTTATTATATTAGTTTTATAATTTTGTATTTTTATTAAATTACTAAATTATTATATTATTCATTGACCTCTTTAAAAAAAAAAAATTAATATTCTAACTAATTAACTACCCTGGTCAAACAATGACTAGTTTTTAACGACTAAACATCAACTCATAATAGATTGCTTAAACAACCACTAGCAAAGTTTATGAGTTTGATAATTGACTTTATGCCAACTTTCTTGATCTCGTCTTATCTACAAAACCATTCATAAAAATGCATTAACTCTATAATAGTGGTTTGGTTAGTATAATGGACATCTTAATCCACAACTTGTAAAATTTACTAGTTTGATAATTGACTCTCATTTATTTATTTTTTTTAAATTTTATTTTTATTTTTTTCCGCAAAAGAAAAATCGAACTTTTTCTATAATAATTCACAAAAAGTTACATCGTATATGTTGCATCATTCCATAAGTGATCATCACCCATATTGAGGTAGGGCCAAGACAAACAGTACGTTCCGCAAAGAAGCAGAAAATCCAAGGACAAGCAACTGCACATGTGCCACCTCCCAAAAAACCAGGAAAGCGAGAGCAACACGTCAGAAAGAGTCGAGAAACAACATGTCATAACATAAATAAACAAGAAGGGCCTCCGTATGCGGAGAAACACCCTACAATAAGGACCACTCAGATAAATACACAGGCCTCTCGAACGAGAAAACAACCCCAAAAGATATAGTCCATCATAAAAAGTATATGTCTAAAAATATATAAACATATAAATGTATTTTTGAGTTCACAAAATTTATGCTTTGTACACAAAGCCTCCAAGAGATATAACATGGCTGGAGGAAAAGTCAAAATAAACAACATTTGATGAGGGAAAAAAGAGCAGCAATCAGTATGGTCTGGTGTTCAACACATGAATCACCATACCATCTCTCTCCTCTATATTCCACGCACCCAGATCATGTTGTAGACCGATCTTAGACAGACCGTCAGCCTCCCCATTGCATTCCCTGTAAATATGGCATACAAAAATCAAAATGAAATGAGATTTTAGAGCCTGTATTTCTTATAGAATATGAAGTAATAAAATGTTTTGACATCTTTGAGAGTTGTTAAACCCGTTTATGACATTCAGAGAATCCCCAAAGATTTGGATCAATTCAATGGCCAGTTGAATGAGCCAACAGAGAAGAAGTTTCAGCGTTTGAAGTTCAACAAAATTGTTTGTGCCATCACCAAGACCCACAGACGCAACTAGTGAAGAGTTTTGATTTTTGTGAATGATCATCCCTGCACCACAGGTACCATGGTCCGCAACCCCATCAAAATACACCCAAGTAGTATCATAATCAATAATTTTAGTCTGAACCCTCCGAGGGTTTGTTGGGATATTGGACGGGGGCGAGGAGGAAATAATGACAACACATTCGGACGCCACAAGAGTAGGAAATGTAGCAATATCCCTAAAAACACCTTTATTTATGGCGAGCCAAATACCCTAGGAGACAATGAGGGGAATACACCCGACAACTTGATCTTTGCAATTATCCCACCAACCTTTCCACGCTTCGCTACAATTTTCCCCTCTCCAAATATCATAAGTATTGCAAAGGGTCTGAGTGAGTTCCCAAACCTTTTTGGAGAAAGGATAAGAGAGGAATAGATGGTCAATAGTTTTCTCAGCCTCTTTAAATAAACAAAACCAACCCGGGCCAATCAGGAACCTCTTTGGAAGGATATTCTAGGTGGGGACTTTCCGCCTCAAAATGCACCAAAAGAAAAATTTTGATCTTACTAGACCCTCCAGTTTCCACAGTGCCTTGAACCACCATTCCAATTGCCCCCTCTAATTTGTTTTCATGATTTGTGCATACCCTTCTTTAGGGGAGTAGATACTAGATTTTTTAGTGGACCCAGCACAAGGTATCTTCAGAATCTTTAAGGCGGACACCAGTATGCTCCAGCTCCAAGGTAAAACCCTTCCATTCTTACTTCCATTGGTCATCAAGACCCATGTCCTCTACATTTTTCCAGGCTTGTGCCCAAATAGTGGTGCCCTCCAGATGACTGATCTGATTCAGCGTTATAAACTCTATGTTATGTAGGGTTTCCATTGTGCCTTCTGAAAGTAAATACCCGTTGTTGTAGCCCACCTAGGGATCCAGACCGATGCGACACCTCTCACCATTTCTAATTCTCCAAGCCATCCCCTTTTCCACCAACCTAATCGATGACAACGTAGCCTTCCAGATCGAGGAAACTTTGCAAGTGGTTTTTTCCGAGAGCCGAATCCAGTCGTCAACAGGGATGGGATCAATATATTTCCTCCTTACCACTGAAGTCCAGAGGTTATTTGTTGTGAGAACTCGCCAACCAAATTTTTCTGCCATAGATGTAGCAAAATGTCTAAGGTTTTTTATACCCCAACCTCCCCATTCCTCAGGTTTTTTTATTTTTCCCAGGCCACCCAAGGGAGAGTCTACTTTTCCTCTTTACCAGACCATAGGAAATTACTGCAGATACTTCTGATTTTTTTGATAATACCTAAGGGGACCCAAGCCAGAGCGATCCAGTAAACCGTAATAGCCATTAGAACAGATTTAATAAGAACCAAACACCCATCTCTGGAGAGCCACTTATGACTCCAAACATTGATTCACTTTTCAATCTTTGAAACCAGCCAAAACGAGTCTTGTTTTTGGTAGGATTCTGGTTTGAGAGAGAACCCTAGGTATTTAATGCAAGTGCCGAAAGAGGACTGGTTGAAAGGGAGAATGTTGAAAGTCCAAACCATATCTGCCTCCTGAATGCCTTCATGAGTGAGAGTGGACTTTTGAAAGTTGATAGTCATACCAGTAGCCTTCATAAAAAGATCCAACATATTTTTAAGGCATTGAATCTCCTGCCTATTCCCATTGCTAAACAAAAAGAATGTCATCAACGAACATGAGATGAGAAATGAAGATATTTGTAGACACTTCAACCCCCCCAAAATCCCTGGCCCTCGTGGTCTGATGAAGCAATTGACTAAGACCCTCAATCGCTAGGACAAACATAAGCAGAGAGAGAGGACAACCTTGTATCAACCCTATTTTATTGAGGAATAAAGGGGAGGCAGTCCCATTAATAAGCACAACGAAAGACACATTTGTAATACAACTCATGATCTAGTTAATGAAATCAATGTGAAAGCCGAGATGCGTAAACAAAAGCCTTTGGTAGAGTGAGTTGATACGATCATAAGCCTTCGAAAGGTCAATTTTTACCATCATACATTTTTTCTGGGACAATTTAATACTATTAAGAGTCTCCTGAGCCACACCAATGGCTTCATGTATTTGCCTGCCATCCAGGAAACCAAATTGTTCTTTAGGAATAGAGTTAGATAAAATGGGTTTTAGCCTGTTAGCAATAGTTTTTGCAATGACTTTGTAGATACATTTACAAAGGGGAATGGGTCTAAAATCATCAAAAGAGATAAGAGAGTCCTTCTTTGGGATGAGAGCCAGAAAATTCGTCTTGAGAGCATCATGGATATGACCACGGATTCTGGTCTCTTCCACAACATTCATGATGGTGTCCCCCATTAGATCGAAGAAATATTGGAAGAAATCCACCGTCCAGCCATCCGGGCGAGGACTTTTATCTATTTGCATGGATTTTGTAATAAGCTCAACTTATTTTTCTCCACCAGAGCCAAGAGATAGTTTTTTTCCTCCTCATCAACGTACCTAGGAAAAATTTCAACTACCCAAATGATTTCCTCAATCGAGACTCCACTCTAGTCATCATAAAGATTCTTAAAATATGATTTTCCCAAACGCGATAGGTCTTTGAAGGATTTTTCCATGTCTCCCTCCGAGGAAGTCAGTTCTCATATGGTATTTGAGTTCTTTTAGCCCTTGGCATAATTGTGGAAAAACTTAGTTTTCTCGTCACCGGCCTTAAGCCAAATAGCTATGCTCTTCAAACTCCATCTTTCTTCGATGTCCCTCAGTATGTCCCTTCTCCTGCTTTCTAGCTCTTTAATCCTACCTCTTGAGGCTTCATCAAGGAAGCCTTCATCCACATTGACATACATCTGTTCCAGAGAGTAAAAAATGTCCTGCATGGCTTTTGAGTCTATTTTATCCTTCTCTCTTGCCCAACTTATGGTAGCCTTCTTAATATTTTTCAGATTGTTGATAAGAGCCTGAGCATATGAGCCACTCTTAGCAACACTGACAGGTCTCCAAGTATCAAGCACCAGTTTGTGATAGTCCCCCTCTTTTAGCCAGCTTGCATTGAATTTAAAGGGGGTGGCAGGTTTTTTATGTGGGCCCGTTAGCTCAAGAAGAATCGGGGAGTGGTCCAATTCACCCCTCGTGCCAACCCACTGGCAGAAAATATAAACTATGCAGGCAAAATCATCACTCAAGAGAAAACAAACCAGCCTTTCAGCAATCCTAGCCTCGCCCACTCGGTTGTTTCTCCAAGTGGGAACAAACTTGATCAAATTTGTATAAATCAGGTCCATCCCTCAATTTTTTAAGGAAAAAATTCACAAGGGGGTCAATCCTAGCATTCGGACCCCAGGCCTCCAATATTCCCAAAGAGAAATTTAGGTCACCTCCCACAATCAGATTCCAACCTTTCATGAATGATTTATCTAACAGAGTATTCCAAAATCCTACTCTGTCTGCACAGGGACCATAAATGTTGACTAAAGTGAAATTTGAGACAAGTTCCAGGGAAGAAACCTCCACCCCAATCAAGAGATCTGAGGTCCAACAATTATTTATTTTGACAGTACCATTTTTTAATCATGTATTTAAACCTACCGACTGACCCCTTGCATCAGAGGTTACAAAGGTCCACCCTAGGAGGAAAGAAGAGAGAAAATTAGAAATATCATCTCTCGTTCCCAATGTCTCTTGCAGTAATAAGATGTCAGGTTTGTAATGGGAGATCATATTTTTAAAAGCTAGTTTTTTGGGGGCACTAGCCAAGCCCCTACAATTGAAAGATAACACAATCATTAAGTCACCAAAGCTGGGCATGCTGCTGCTCTAAGTGCCCCTTTGAGGGATAGTTGTCTGCCATCAACAATATCAATTATGGCCTTTAATTGGGATTTGGAGAGATCAGAATTTCTCCCCCTCATTCTTTTAACTTTATTGATAGGTGATGATTTTCCTAACCCACCGTATACTTCCTTATCCAACAATTTCTTATCTTTGGGTCTCAGGTTGTAGGGAACAATATCTATATAGAGCTTTGGAATAATGGTTATAATGTTATCCATGGCCAAAGAAATATTGGTAACACAGAGGGAAGAATTTGAATCTCACCCGGAGGGACCAGGCAATCTCATGCAATTTAAAAATAGATCAAAAGAGTTTAAAGTAGGAGATGAGGGGCAATGGGAAGTACCCGCTAAATCCAACGCTGGATCAACAGGGGCTGGCACCATCTGCTCCTGACTGGGCTCCAAAACCGCATCCTGCATTTCCTCTGCATCTGTAGGAGTCGGGGCCTCCCTAGGTAGCTCTTCCCCCGGATGTGTGATATCCACCATTGGCTCCCATCCCACTCTGTCATCCACCACCTCCTATTGAGGGGCCTCATATCTAATGCGAGGGCCATAAGTAACCCCGCTTTTTTGTCTCCTACTTTTGCTAAATCCAAGAGGGAAATCCCATGCTAGGTGTCCCAACTGATGACATATGTGGCATCTGAATGGTAGATGTTCATTGTCAATCAGATGTTCACTTGCATGGCCATCCACATTCAACATAATCTTAGCAATCAATCCTTCTTTTGTGCCCAATTTAACCAGAATTCGAGCAGTGTTCCTGGATCAAGTTTCCAGAAAAGACATATCTTCCTCCAGAAAAGTCCCCAGGTTGCTTCTGATTTCCCGAAAACCTCAATAGTCCAGAAGTGTGGAGGGAGTGCAGGAAATCTGACCCATATAAGTATCTCATCCACCCTTTCTCTGTTAGCATAAAATAAATGTGTCCACTTCTTGAATATAATTGGGGCAATGTCAAATCCCCACTGTCTCTTTAGAACCCATTCCAGGGTATCTGGGTTCTTGAAATTCACCATAAACCAACCTTTTGATAGGGTAATCACCTCCACATCCCTGTCTGGAGCTTCAGCCCAGCTCCGCTTAATCCATTCTGAAATGTATTCCGCATGGAAAAGCTTTCCTCTGGCTTTGCCCACCAGAATAGATTCAAAATTTGCCATTACCCGGTCAAAATGGAGATCTACCCCAAAAACCTAAT